>NDXB01004324.1:93817-109257 GCA_002631895.1 Agapornis roseicollis | reverse complement strand
CAAACAAAACCAAACAACAAAACAAAACAAACAACAACCAACCAAAAAACCAAACCAAAAAACCACAACAAACCCCAAGCTTTTCTTGAGCCATGTTTTGAAAGGATAGGTATCATCTCTGGAGTTCAGGATTTCTAATCTAGCCCTCTCTTTCCCTCTGAGAGCTAAAATATGTGTCTGGCCTTTCAAGCCCATTGCGACTCAGGACATAAAACAGTGGAACTTGCAGCCTTTCATCTCTGTTTTTTTTTAATCTGTTTTCATAGCCACAGGTATAAACGAAGTCTTTGTTTCCATTTTCTCTAATTTTCTGCTTAGCTCCCCTCAAAGCAAGCTCTTTTTAGAGCCTTTAAATAATCCATTACTGTGACGCTTTTTTCTTGAAGTGTTACAGGCTTTGTTTCTTCAGGGAATAGACTATATGTTTTGTTTAGTACTGTAACCTATAAATTACTTTCTTTCTGGAACTGCTTCTTTTACTTTCAACTGAGGAGATGACTGGGCATTAGATATAGGCAATCATTTCCTGCCTTATAATGTAACAGTCCCAAACCAGGGGTACCCAGAGGCAACCTTGTGTTTCACAGGTTTCTTAGTCAGCTGCCCTACACCTGTGGAACAGCCCTGTGCCAAGTGCTGCCTCAATGTGACTCTCCTGAGTCACGTTGGCTGTCTGGTGATACATAGTATCAATCAGTTGTAATGAAGCATTTCACTCCAAAGTAAACGTTTTTGTACACATTATCTTCATCTATAGTCAGTGTTAGGTGTGGGAGAAGAGAAGGGAGCAAGATACGCATGGAAAAGATCCCAGTTAAAATTTTGTAATGAGTTTCTAATGTAGTATGTTTCATACGTTCACTAACCACCCGAATTTGTGCAGTGTTCCCATGTGGCAGTTACTTTGACCACAGATGAGCTGGATCTGAGCACAAGAAAAAAAACAGCCCAGCAGCTGAATGGATTTAAGCTAGCGAAGTGAGATTCTTCAATTCAATATCAACTATAGTAACTAACCCTTGCTGGCATTCTCTGTCACCATTCCAACCTTTATGGAATTGTGTTATTTAAATCAAATAAAAATTCAAAGTTATTACAAAGCCTGGAGTGTTCAGTGATGCTGTAGACAAGATGTTTATTCTCTTTCCCCACCTTTTTGCTGGTTTTGGTGTGTTTTGGGGTTTGTTTTTGCTTCTGAAAGACAAAGGAAACACAATTTACCTGGCTTTATTAGCTGCTTCTGCTTCAGAACAGGTTTTTCTCGTTACTGTTATTCTTCTTTCTGTGTCAAAATAGTTTCATATGCCTTGTGACTATTTTTTCTTTGGTATTTCTAATATCATCCCCATTAGAAGTGAGAGGAATGTGACATAACCAGATTACATGAGTGTACTCTTGGCCAGGAAATGGCAGTGTAAACAGTAATTTGCTTACAAATATTTACTCTAGAAAAACATGACCTGAATAATGAACATCACCTGTTCATATGCTGACAAAAAGCTACTGTCAGCATCATCCCTACGGCAACAACAATGCTAGTTCTTCTGGTTTCAAACAACTTGAAAAGATCTAACACTAATCATAGAATCATAGAATAGTTAGGATTGGAAAGGACCTTAAGATAATTTAGCTCCAACCCCCCTGCCATGGGCACGGACACCTCACATGAAACCATGTCATCCAAGGCTCTTTCTGACCTGACCTTGAACACTGACAGGGATGAAGCATTCACAGCTTCCCTGGGCAATCCATTCCAGTGCCTCACAACCCTCACAATAAAGAATTTCTTCCTTATATCTAACCTAAACTTCCCCTGTTTAAGCTTAAACCCATTCCCCCTTGTCCTGTTGCTACAGTCCCTAATGAAGAGGCCCTCTGCAGCATCCCTATAGCCCCCCTTCAGATACTGGAAGGCTGCTAGGAGGTCCCCACAANTACAGTCCCTAATGAAGAGGCCCTCTGCAGCATCCCTATAGCCCCCCTTCAGATACTGGAAGGCTGCTAGGAGGTCCCCACAAAGCCTTCTCTTCTCCAGGCTGAACAGCCCCAAGTCTCTCAGCCTGTCTTCATATGGGAGATGCTCCAGTCCCCTGATCATCCTCGTGGCCTCCTCTGGACTTGTTCCAACAGTTCCATGTCCTTTTTATGTTGAGGACACCAGAACTGCACACAATACTCCAAGTGAGGTCTCACGAGAGCAGAGTAGAGGGGCAGGATCACCTCCTTTGACCTGCCGGTCACGCTCCTTTTATGCAGCCCAGGATACGGTTGCTTTCTGGGCTGCAAGCTCACACTGCAGTCAGCTCATGTTCATTTTCTCATTGACCAGCACCTCCAAGTCCTTCTCTGCAGGGCTGCTCTCAATCTCTTCTCTGGCCAACCTGTAGCTGTGCCTGGGACTGCTCCAACCCAGGTGTAGGACCTTGCACTTGTCATGGTTAAACTTCTTGAGGTTGGCATCAGCCCACCTCACAAGTGTGTCAAGGTCCCTCTGGATGGCAAAATGTACTAGGTGTATTTACAATTTTGTATTAATCTAAACATAAGTTACTAAATGCATCCTGAAATATCATATTTCAGATTCTGGATAAAAGAAAAAGTAGAGAGAACTTAGAAAGAGCTACATAGCATTAGCAGGATACTGTTAATGTCCTCAGACACCTTAACATTTTGTCAGAAAGTTGTCTTTACTGCCTTGCTGTTTGGTTGTTCACTTTGGACAGTTTTCAATCTAATTTGAAGGAGATATTCTGTTAGTTCCTTTCCCCACTGATTTGTCTGTTTCTTTAAACTGTCTGTTTTCTACCTGTGTTAAAAGCATCATGCCTTGCATCATGAAAGAGACACTGTGGTAAGATTTATTTTTTTTTCTCCTCTTTGTTGCTTACATGCCACAAAACAATGACAATTTTTTTATTTTTTATTTTTATTTTTTGTTTTAGCACAGATGAGAGCAACAGTCGCACTTTGCCAAGAGGCAGCAGGCAGTAGTCATACATATCAAGTGGAAAATGGTTAGCTATTTGGTAACTGTCAAACTTCCATGTGTTTTTGGAGTTTTTTCTTCTGTCTAGTCTGGATAAAGCAGTTATTTGTATGTGTTTTTTTAATCCTCCTCTTTGTTTTTGTTTTGGTTTTTTTTGTGCTAGAAAAGTAGCTCTGGCAAATTGCCACAATCTTGGTTTTGAGAAAAATATAATCAGGAAAAATGCAGTTTCTTTTCAGTGATCTGCATGCTGTCTTGTTTCAGGAGCACAATGCAGTCTAAAGTTGAAAACACTAAGGAGAGCCTTCCAAGTCTGCTCTAACACTGGCAAATTGGATCACTTGACCTGAAACGACTTAACCATGAAAATGCAGCAAACAACTGTAGAAATAGAAAAAAAAGCCATGACTCCTGACAGAAAAGTTAATGCTCTATCTGTTGAACCTGGGCTACATCAGTATCCCTTTCCAATCAGTATGATTTTGGTATTTGATTATAGTATAGTTGTGAGCTTAAAATTACAGACAAAAATGAACTTGAAATTGTTGAAATAGTTGTTGTAAAAAGTCACATACATAAATTCACCTTTATTAATGACCTTTACTAATTAATTTCTGACTCCGCTAATGTAATGGGTACCATAATTATGCATTTGACAGAAAAGACTCTTCTTCCATATTAATGCTATGACTTTAATATCTGTTATTACTAGAACATCACATCAGTGCAAATAAGTTTTTCATGGTGTTCTTTGTTTAGTCATATTGCCTCAGTGTGCTTTAGCTGGTGTTAGTGGAGGAACATAACCCTTTGATTTGTATGCTTATCATGCTGTAAAGAATGTTCTACTCATTTTGACCACCATAAGTTGTGAGCAGCCTAATGAAATAAGCGAGGTATGTAACTTTGGTAAATGAAGTCTTGTTAGTAGAATGAGGAATATAGATACATAAATTATTCTTCCACAGTCAGAGATGGGAAAAATCATTAATACAATTGTCAAGGGACCACAGCATGACTTTTTTTCTCAATTCAGTTCTGCTTTAGCCCCCTGACTTGGAAGTCTCAAATGTACATTGGGGTAACAATTCGGCAAACTACCGTCCAATGAAACAATTTTCTAAAACATTTCTCTGTTTTGGTAGGGGTGTAATTGAGGCATCATTCCTCCTTCCAGAGTAAGTCAGAATTTAGAGGAATTTATTATTGTTGTCATTATTATCTCTTTTTCCCTGTACAAGCTGTGTATCCAACTTAGATTTATTAAGAAACCTTTTCACTTGTGTTTTTTTGGGGGGTGTATGTGTGTGTTATTTCTTTCATGTTCTGAAGTCTGAAGTGACTGTTCCTTATCTTTTGCGGTTTTGGCGTTGTTAGTTTCTGTGTAGTCCTATGGTAAGGATAAGTTGTGATGTCCATTTTCATTTCAGATGAAACTGGATTCAATTGCATATTTTTCCATTGATCACTCTGTGTGTTTCTGTTTGTTTTTAAATGATGCATGAACTTCTTAGGAATAGGAAAATTAATGTAGAAATAACTTCTATGATCTTTTTACTTCTTATTAATGTTCCCCTAGGCCTTGAGGGCTGCTTGTGAGCTTGAGCTCCCTGTTTAATACTGTTGCTAAAGAACAACTCGTCATAGCCTTTAGTTGTGTTCCTGGGAGAGGAAAGAGTACTTTTTATTTCTGTTGTTGAGCATTTGTATTGGCCAACTGTACCATGGTAGCATTATAGGTGATGCTGAAATGTTGTCAATAAATCCTGATGTTGAACATCGGGCAACTTGCTGTAATGTAAACTATTCCATGAATGCATGTAATGTAGCTTTTGATACTTTCATAAATTGACATTAAACCCAAGTATTTTATAATTTTAAACACAGTAATGCAATATTTAAATCTACCTATGATAGGTCTTTGTAGGCAAGAAATCCACATGCTTACTTTAGAGAACATTTCATCTTATGGTGTTAATATTGTTAACCCAAGCAACTTAATATGTGTGTTCTAACAATTAATAAAAAATAAATCATATTTAGATTCTGCTAGTCTGAGTGAAGAATGTGTTTCCCTTATGTTAATGTCTGTCCTTGCTCCTCTTCTGATGTGGAAAGTGCAGTACAGTAAAGTGTTTTTTCAAATTTGCCAAAACACATATAAATGCAGAAATATCTGGGAAATTATAACCTTAAGAATCATACAGAGCTCTAAATATTACCTAATATTTAAGATTATTTTAAGTATCCATTACTTTTTTATTTCCTTACTGCACACTTGAAACTTTCATAGACATTTTTTGCTGTTCTTGTATATTTCAGAATCCCCTTCACTAATAAGGATAAAATGTAACTATGGCAGAAGATGAAATGGCCTGTAAGAATCTTTTGCCTCTGCAAAGTGCAAAGCAAATTTCTTCACTGTACTAGAGCTCTTTGGTTTTCATTACTACAGAAAGACAAAAATAATTTGGCTTTGCTTCAGGTCTTCCATTGCTCTGTTGGGTTATTAAACATACAGCCAAGAGCCAGTAATGTCTGGTATTGTTTATGTACCTTGCCTGTTCTTTACAAATAGAAGATTCATTACAGTGTTTAAGAAACTTGGGATTTATTAACTTGTCTTTCTAAGAATCTCTTATTCTCATAATTGCTTCGAGAGTATTTTCCTATTTTCTTCTCCCCCGTTAATCATTGAATCATCTTTTAATATTATAATCAGTAGTAACTGAGAATGCTATCCAGTAAACTTTGTACTAACAGCGGGCTTCTTCCAAATTGTTAGAAGTATTGAGGGTGTTTACTGACATGAGCATATTGATTAGGTAGAACTGAGTGCTTTATTACCTTGAGAATAATTTGAAAGTGTCGACCGGTGAGTTAAACATTATATCAGAAATGTCCAGTGGTTAGTATTTTACTGTATCCATTTTGTATTTAAAACAAATAATTCTTTAATTTTCAACTCCTCTCATGACTCTGCAAATAACTTTCTAAAATTTTTGTGCAATTTGATGTGCTTTGCCCGTGGAACTGAAAGGAAGCTTAGATCTGGATTCCGATGTTATTCACAGGCAAATGTAGTAATTATTAAAGACAAGTGTTATGATCAAACAGTGTGATAACCAAGGGCAAACAACCCTCTCCCATAACACATATGTTCTTCTAATTCTGACATTACTTCCACATAAAATACTAAACCTTGAGTATTAGAACATTGATGTACTCTGTTTTAGTTTTGCTGTATTCAGTTGAGGCTCAGGAGATAATCCTGTGAGCTTTGAGTTTTCCTTGTTGTTTCTTTTCAGGTGAAAAATAAGCTGCAGTATAAACTCAGAAATTAACATAATGCTTAAACTCTGAAATATTGTATTTTAATGATAAATACTGCTACAATATTATTCTTGCTTCTAAATGCATCTGGAAGGATGACAGAAGCAACCCTTACATAGGTGATAATGTACATTGAGATTAATTATAAGATGTAAATAATATATTTCTACATATAAAACAATCAAATAATGAAATAAGATTTTAAAGACATCTAGGAAATCTGTGTTTGAGAGAAGCAGTTGTTCAGAGAAGGTGGTATATTGTGCAGGCTTTAAGTACACTGGCCACATTCACCAGCTGTTGATGTAAATTAAGTGATAATAATGAAAAGACTTCAAAAGACCTCATGTTCTTTGGTTCTCCCTCAGCCTAGCTCTGTAAGAACAGGCTTATAAAAATTAAGTTGTTTTATCTGGTAAATGGTAGATTATCTTCAATAGCTAGATAAGAGGGAACAAGTTGACAAGTCACAAATGTCTTGGTGATTTATCGAACAGATGGAAACCAGTTTTTTATTAAGCTGATTTTCTAAAATGAAGTGTAGCAAAGGAATTTGAATGTAAAAATAAACTTGGAGACCCATGGTGACAGAGAACCACAGATTAGAGCACACTGACATGTGACTTATTTGTGCATTTATAGGGGGATTTATGCTGTACAGACATGGTGATTGGAAACTGCAGGAACAGAATTCTTAAAGATAGTAGCTTTTATATTGCTAGATTGAGATAGATACTAGACATACTCATTTTCAAGGCATGAATCAACTCAAAGAAACACAGGAATTTTAAAATCGTTTCCCTCATTATAACTAATATTCAGTTTTAACAGCGTGATCTCAAAAAATGTTAAATCAACATTTTCAGGCTGACGTAGATTTGGAATTTTGTTTTGGTGAACAATCTACAGACCTTCTGAGTAATCATAGGGCTCAACATAAACACTGAAATAAGGACATGTAAAAATAAATGGATTTGACTGAGTTTTACTGTGAACAGATATAAAGACTGACCATACAGGAAGATCCAACTGTAGATATGTTTTTCTATATGAATTAAGTTGTTCTGTTTCAAGCAAGAACTTACTCTTATTTTGTCAGGTATAGATGCTAGGATCTTTTTTTAAATTATTTTGCTGTTGGTAGCCTTTTGATAAAGGATTATACCTAAATAGTTTGGAAAATTACATGTCATTCTGATAATTGCTTTATAATCTTTTTTAATTACTAAATTCATTTGAAAATAGGGCAATCCTTTTTTCTTATTTAGAAGGCTTGCTGCTAATGCCAAGAATTCTTTGTACCAAGTACAAACCAGAACAAAGTGTATTTGAATGACTTACTTCAAAAATTCTGTGTTCAGAAGACAAGCAGCTTTTCTTGTAAGTCAGTGACAGCTCTCTCCATAACAAGACACTTTCATGTGCGTTAAGTATAAATTAATGTTTCTGTTACCACTGACCTCGTGCTTACCAACAGAAGGGGGCTGGTAGGGAATGTGGCACTCCAAGACAGTCTTGGCAGCAGTGATCATGAGATGGTCGAGTTCGGGATCCTCAGGGCAGTAAGAAAGGCATGCAGCAAGCTCACTGCCCTGTACTTCTAGAGAGCAGACTCTGGCCTCTTCAGGAGCCTGTTCAGTAAGTTTCCATGGGATAAAGCCCTAGAGAGCAGGGTGGTCCAAGACTGTTATTCAAGGATCACCTGCTACAAGATCAGGAGTGTTGCATCCTGACTAGAAGGAAATGTGGCACGAGGGCCAGGAGACCTCCTTGGGTGGATAAGGAGCTGCTGAGGAAATTTAGAGGGGAAAAAAAAAAATCTTATAAAAGACAAAGCAAGGACTGGTGGCCTGGGAAGAAGTAATCTAGTAAGTCTCACTGACTATTGCCCGCTTCTTGTTGTCCGTGTAGGTGCTAGTGATCTTGACAGCAGTAGCCTGGGAATCATAAAGAACTACAGAACCCTGGGAAAGGTGGTCAGGGGCTCTGGGGCTCAGATAGTTTTTTATCAATCCTCCAGGTTGAAAGGGAGGACTCTGAAATGATCAGGTGGATCTGTCAGGTTAATAAATGGTTAGAACAGTGGTGCCATAGTTAGAAGTTTAGGCATTTAGGACATGGCACTTCATGTGGGAGGCCAAGTCTACTGGAGGCTGATGGAGCTGGTCTGACAAAGAAGGGAAGAGCTGCTTTGGCTGGAGGCTTTACAGGGTGGTCAAGGCAGCTTTAAACTAGATGTGTTGCTGGAGGGGGCATCATTCCATCCCAACACTCCCAGTCAGTTTCTAGCACTTGTAATAAATGCTTGGAGTGGTTCAGAGATGTTTCAGCTGCTCCAGCCAATGAGTTGGCTTTATTTGGATCTCAGCTCACATGCCTCTATACAAACACCCATAGAATAGGGAATAAACAAGAGGAATTAGAGATGAGTGCACAGCTACAGGGATATTATATCATTGGCATCACAGAAACACAGTGGGGTGGCTCCTATGACTGGAGTGTTGGAACAGAAGGTTCCAGGCTCTTTAGAAAAGACAGGCCCGGCGGGCAGGGAGGGGGAATTGCTAATTATGTCAGTGACATGCTGAAAAGAATGGAACTCTGTCTGGGGATGGGTGAGGAGTTAGCAGAGAGCTTGTGTGTCAGGGTCAAAGGGAGAACAGCTATAGGGAACGTTACTGTGGGATCTGTTACAGACAGCCTGATCAATAGGACTCTGTGGACGAAGTGCTGTGTGTCTACACATAGGAGCAGCCTCATGCTTGCAGGCCCTCGTGCTCATGGGAGACTTCAACCATACTGATACCTGTTGGAGAGAGAGAGCACAAGAAATCCAGGGGGTTCCTCAATTGTGTGGAAGACAACTTCCTTCTGCAAGTAATAGAGGAGCTGACAAGGAGAGGTGCCGTGCTTGACCTCGTCCTCACCAACAGATAAGGGCTCCCTGGAAATGTGATGCTCCAGGGCAGCCCTAGTTATAGCAATCATGAGATGGTTGAGTTCGGGATCCTCAGGACAGTGAGAAGAGCGTGCAGCAAACTCACTATCCTGGACTTCAGCAGAGCAGGCTTTGGCCTCTTCAGGAACCTGCTCAGTAATGTTCCATGGGATATAGCCCTAGAGGGCAGGGTGGCCCAAGACTGTTGGTTGATATTCAAGGATCACTTGCTTCAAGATCAGGAGTGCTTTGTCCCGACTAGAAGAAAGTGCAGCAAGAGGGCCAGGAGACCTCCATGGGTGGATAAGGAGCTGTGGAGGAAACTTTGAGGGGAAAAAAAAGAGCTTATATAGAAGGTGGAAGCAAGGAAAGGCGGCCTGGGAAGAATACAGAGATGTTGTCCGGGAAGCAAGAGACCAGGTTATGAAAGCTAAGACCCAGTTAGAACCAAGTCTGGCTAAGGGTGTGAACCATAACAGGAAGGACTTCTTTAGATATGCTGCAAAAAGAAGACAGAGCAGGGATAATGTAGGCTCTCTCCAGAAGCTATCAGGAGAATTGGCTACTCTGGATTTAGAGAAGGCTGAGGTGGCCAGTGACTTCTTTGCCTCAGTCTTCACCAGCAAGTGCTCTGGCCATGCTGCTCAAGTGCTGGAAGGGAAATGCAGAGATTGTGAGAATGAAGACCTGAGGCCCACTGCAGGAGAGGATCTGGTTTGAGACCATCTTAAGAACCTGAAGGTGCACAAGTCCATGGGACCTGTTGAAATCCATCCAGGGGTCCTGAAGCAGCTGGCAAGTGAAGCTGCTAAGCCACTGTCCATCATATCTGAGAGATCATGGCAGTCAGGTGAACTTCCCAAAGACTGGAAAAGGGGAAATATAACCCCCATTTTCAAGAAGGGGAAAATGGATGACCCGGGCGATTACAGACCAGTCAGTCTCACCTCTGTGCCTGGCAAAATCTTGGAGCAGATTCTCCTGGAAGGCATGCTAAGGCACATGAAAAACAACGAGGTGCTTGGCGACAGCCAGCATGGCTTCACTAAGGGGAAATCCTGCCTGCACAATTTCGTGGCCTTCTCTGATGGGGCTACGGAACTGATGGACAGGGGCAGAGCAGTTGACATCATCTACCTGGACTTGTGCAAAGTGTTCGACACTGTCCTACACAACATCCTTGTCTCTAAATTGGAGAGACATCAATAGGTGGGGCACTCGGTGGATAAAGAACTGGCTGGATGGCTGCACGCAAAGAGTTGTGGTCAATGGCTTAGTGTCCGGCTGGAGGCCAGTGACGAGTGGTGTCCCTCAGGGATCGGTGTTTGGATTGGTCTTGTTCAACATCTTTGTGGCTGTCATGGACAGTGGGATTGAGTGCGCCCTCAGCAAGTTTGCCAATGATACCAAGCTGTGTGGTTCGGTGGATACACTGGAGGGAAGGAATGCAGAGGGNTGGCTGTCATGGACAGTGGGATTGAGTGCGCCCTCAGCAAGTTTGCCAATGATACCAAGCTGTGTGGTTCGGTGGATACACTGGAGGGAAGGAATGCCATGCAGAGGGACCTTGACACGCTTGTGAGGTGGGCTGATGCCAACCTCATGAAGTTTAACCATGACAAGTGCAAGGTCCTACACCTGGGTTGGGGTATTCCCAGGCACAGCTACAGGTTGGGCAGAGAATTTATCCAGGGCAGCCCTGTAAAAAGGGATTTGGGGATGGTGGTTGATGAGAAACTTAACATGAGTCCGCCTCAGTGTGCACTTGCAGCTCAAAAACTGTATGCTGGGCTACATCAAAAGAAATGTGACCAGCAGGTTGAAGGAGGTGATCCTGCCCCTCTACTCTGCTCTCGAGACCTCACTTGAAGCATTGTGTGCAGTTCTGGTGTCCTCAGCATAAGAAGAACATGGAGCTGTTGGAGCAAGTCTAGAGCAGGGTCATGAGGATCATGAGGGGGCTGGAGCATGTGAAGACAGCCTGAGAAAGTCAGGGCTGTTAATCCTGGAGAAGGCTGTGTGGAGACCTCATAGCAGCCTTTGAGT
Source organism: Agapornis roseicollis (assembly GCA_002631895.1). Lineage (NCBI taxonomy): Eukaryota > Metazoa > Chordata > Aves > Psittaciformes > Psittacidae > Agapornis > Agapornis roseicollis. The sequence goes on along the minus strand of NDXB01004324.1, from coordinate 97,954 downwards.
GTCTGAAGGGACCTACAAGGATGCTGGTGAGGGATGCTTCATTATGGACTGTAGCAACAGGACAAGGGGGAATGGGTTTAAGCTTAAACAGGGGAAGTTCAGGTTATATATATAAAGAACTTCTTTACTGTGAGGGTTGCAAGGTACTTGCCTAGGTTGCTCAAAGTAGCAGTAAATGCTCCATTGTTGGGCAGTGTTCAAGGCCAGGTTGGACAGAGCCTTGGATGACATGGTTTAGTGTGAGGTGTCCTGGCCCATGGCAGGGATGCTGGAACTTGATGATTTTAAGGTCTTTTCGAATCCTAACTATTCTATGATTCTATAAAACATTTTGGAGTCAGTATCAAGTCTTGAGTTTCTACACTGCTAATGTCATATCTGCAAATGCAGACCTATCCTGACAGAACTCTCAACTACCATGGTTCTTAATTGCTTTTATTTTTGTCTTGGCTGTAGGTTTACTTCTACAACTTTTATCCACAACAGATCTTCTTCATGTGCCATAGTCTGCTGCCTAAGCTACTAAGATAAATGGATTATAAATATAAAAAAGTAATTAATGCTGTTTGCCTTTTCCTGGTCCATGTGTGTCTAGGACCAGTTGTTAACTAGGCAGGAGTATCTGGTCTTTGTTCATCCTGAAGACAAAAAAACCCCTGATTACACAGCAAGGAAGTGGGGAAAGAGAAGCCTATAGAGCTTTGCTTCTGGATACTGGAAAAAATTCTGTACAGAATACATGACTGGCTATGGAAGCTCACCTCTAATTCTCTGAGGTAAAAAGCAGCTGTGTTCTGACCACGTAATCAAAAAGTTACAACAGAGACTGAAACATTATTCAGGCCATTTGGGAACTTCTTCAATAGAGCTTTCCCCTTTTTCTCCATAAAATTGGCCTTTGCAGGCTTGCTATTTATTTTATTGTTATCAGCATACTGCTCAAAGACAACATAACTTAGAATAGGGATCACATTATTTTTATCACATGAATATATTTTAAAGAAAACTTAATCATGCACACCTAGCACTTACAAGAGTTATATGGATAAAAATGACCTGTGTAAAACTGCATGTTACTTGTAGAAAGAATCTGGAATTAACAGACTGTCACAAATAACATTCTGCACCATATAGATTGTGGTGAAATATTTATTACTGAAATCAATGAGAATTAAAATAAATCTATCAAGAAATGTTTTAATTACATACTCAAAAATTGTCAACTCAGGTAGATTTTTAACACATCTGCATGAAGTGCATCGAAACATAATGCCCATTTTCATTCTCTCAAATTGAAATACACTCTGGGACCAGCACAAAAACTGACACCAGGATACAGTCTTACAGGTCTGATTTTTGAGGTTCAAATTCTTTCTTGACATCTGAATGGGTTAATTTTTAAGCTGGGAGGTATTGGAGGTACGCAATTCCCCTCAATCCTCTTTCTTTTTTTTTTTTTCCCCCTTTCATTTCTTGCATTCTAAACATTGCAATTTTTTTTTTTTTTAAAATCATTCTTATGGGAATCTGTGATTTCAGCTGTTGTTAATTTTTTGTTTTAAAGAAAAGATTTTTCAGTTGCTAGGGTTGTATATTAAAGTTCTGGGTTTTTTTTTTTGTATGACAGCACAACAAGAATTATGGTTTTACATACGTTTGTAAACAAAGGATATGCCCAGTACACGCTGGTTGGTCACCTTTAGTGAAAGGCTTCCTGAAAACAAAATATCAGAATAAACCTAAACAAGCCAGGGACTAAAATGTAGGCTAATGTAGAAGTCGTATTAAGTATTCTCGGCAAATTGCAATGTACACAGCAGGCACTGCATGTTACTTCGAGCTGAAAACAGGGACACTGGAACAAGCCTGGTGTACAGCTGTTAGATTTTGTTTCAATAAATAGTCTTTACAGTATCAAACTGTATAAAAAGTTTAAAAACACAATGAGAATAATTTTATTTTATAAAGCTTTTTATATTGTAGAAATTTTAAAATTAGGTCCAAACAACTATTAAAAAAGGTATGAAATGTGCAATTTTGCAAGTGGAATCAAGGGGTGTAACAAATGTTCCAAGGGTAAATCAAGAGTTGCTTTGTGATTTCTCTGTCTCCAGTATCTTCATGTACCTGGCAGTCACACAGACCTCAGAGCAGTTCTCTTCAGGCAAGCAGAACATGAGCTAAAAGTATTACCACTGATTTCAGCAGGGAAGACTTGCTGCAATATGGAGGGAAAAGCTATTTAAAGAACAAATGTACAATACAGCCTATTTATGACAGTACTTGGAAAAGGCAGGAACAAAAATGTTTTCTAACTACAGAGCTGTGAAATGAGTGAGCCATATGGATCTGTAATACATGGCAGAATATTTTAAGATCCCCAACATTCTTGAAAAAGTATTGTTGTGAAAGTGCATCTAGACTAACATGAGTACTTAACTTGTGTTTAAACCACAAGCTGCAAAATTACATATGTTCAAATGTATTAAAATTCATGTGACTCAGTATTTTAAAAGGCAGTAATCCTTTTCACTTCTCACAAAGCAGAGTGAGGAACTAACAATTAAAGGCAGTATAAACAATAGGCAAGATGAAACATGGCTGTAACACTATTCTTAACTGGCACTTAACACTACTTTCAATTTGACAAATACAATAAGACACCTATGCTGACATACATGTGGTGCACTTTACTTTTATTTATGTAACTGAGGTATTAAAATTGTCTTGAAAAGCAGACGCCTAAAGAAGAGAAAATTAGATAAGGAAGAGAATAGTAATCATTGTTTTCAGTCTTCAGTGATTAGTAGCTGCTGGGTTTTTTCTTTCAATACCCTTTACTTATAATTTCCATGCAAAATCTGTCTTATTCCTCCACTAGATAGGTATCTTGGGAAGATGGGAGGATATCCACCATTTCTCATAAAGAATTAGTTATGCAGACTTTTTAAAAATTAAATATAATAAGCTAAAAGTGTGTGTATCTCACACGCTGCATATAATACACTTTTAATATATACACTGTCATTGTACACAAGCATCTTGTAGACACTGATACCACCTTCACTAGGAAATCAAAAGTCAATAGATAATGAACCTTGTGCTGCATCTTCTCTTCCTCGAACATAAATTTCGCACGGAATCTCCTCCATCACCCTGTCTTCTATGACTTGCTCAGGGCAGTCATGCGCTTGTTTGAAAGTGTAACTACTTTTCTTGAACGTGCTGTTAAATGTTTTCATTGGCTGAGGCTGAGCAAAATCATTGCGGAAGGGAAGCTCCACGGAGCTGAGGTTTGTCCTGCTTTGTTTTGTATTAGAGGCCTGGGAGCCACAGTGATGGTCGTGAATGCATCTGGAAGCTGTTGAAGGGCGTCTCATTTTCTGGTAGTTTTCAAGTTCCTCTGATAAATCTGCCAGATCTGCAGAAATTTCTTTGTCTCGTAGTGAAAATAGTTCATAATGTGGAGGATCAAATACTTCCTGGAAGCCAGTTTTATTGAACGCAGTCTTGCAAGCCATAACCTTTTTGCGAGGTTGCTTTACTTGTACTAGAATTGAAATGATGAGAAGTACTAAAACTATTCCCGATGTGATGCCAATGATTGTTCCATGAGTTCTGGTAATCTGTTCAAACAATCCAGTTCTTTTCTTTTCTGCAAAGAAAAAATGAGGATTATGATCAGGGTATTAAGATTTTTCACATTTTTGATCATGCATTAAAACAAAGCAAGCTGCATTGTGATTGCCATGAGTGCTGTATTAACAGAATGACTTACTGGCACTGGAGGCTAAATCTGTGTGTCAATGAGATTTATCATCCTTGTTCAGCAAGTCTAATTCTCTCTCTGCAGTAGTGGCTACTACACAGTATTTCAGTGGTGGGTGGAGCTCTGTGGCTAGTGTAGACTGACTCAGTTGGGATGTGGCTTTAAGCCTGAACCCCTCCTACCCATCAGTTCACATTCCAAAATGTACAAGTAGGCTTAAATTAACAGCTACAGATGATATTTATCTTACCATGTTTTGCTCCTGCTGGTAAAATTCCCACTGATGTCAGTAGAAGGAAACCTAGATTTAAAATGATCTTTTTTGTTTTTTTTTTTTTTCTGTAAAAGGGAAATCTAATATAATAATA
>NDXB01004324.1:66023-90564 GCA_002631895.1 Agapornis roseicollis | reverse complement strand
TTTTCTTTCCAACATGTATACTCGTTTATTTACCCCTTTTAAACTTATTTCTTGCACATCTCTAACTATTGGATGATTTACTCCAGTCATATGATTTCTGGCAAGGGCATTATCAATGCCACAAAAAAATTTCTTGCTCAAAATGGGTAGCAGATAGAGACAGTCACATATGACGGATAATGGAAGAGGGCTTTAATATCTGCCTTTAAAATAATACTTTAATACTTTGCTTTAAAATACTTGCCTTTAAATACTTAAAAATCGTATGCTCATCACTAGTTACGTATTTATTCAGTCTGCTGTGCATCTGCTATGCAGATGTCATAAAGCAGCTCCTGAACATATGCATTTTAGAGCCCATTAATATCTTAAGGCAAATCAGATTTGAGCTTGTGGAGGACTGTTTCAATAATTGCAAGAGATTTCAATAACTGGAGGCATCTAAGTCATTCTTGCTTGTGAATCAAAGTTCCTAGATCCTCCTGTTAGAGCTAATGCAGAGATTGCGAAAGTACAGTTTACCTTTTTATCTACCTATATATAGTTAGAAATTTGTAGAAAAAAATTAACTAAAAAGTTGCCCTAAAGATTTTATGTTTCTGTGAACATTTGTTATAGCTCCTTGACATTAAAAAAAAAATATTAAAAGATAGTAATAATTCTTTTCAGGATGTTACTTAATATGCATGGAGAATTCTTTATGAATTCTGAGCACTATTCAAAAAAATTGATTTTCTCTTTGTCTTTGTAATGTGTTTTTTTTTTTTAATTACATAAATGTCTGGATGAAGTCAGTTATACATTAAACAGCAAAGATATACGGTAGATAGGTATTCTCTTTGATTTCATAGGAAGAATTTACTCTTGAGCAGTCTGGATTCCCTGAAAAACAATACAAAACCCAAAGAGTACAACAGAGGAGGGTGACTAATCCTGAATAAAGCACTTCTTATTCCTTCTTTGAGGCTTCAGAGTCTCAGTGACAGAAAAAGGAGCAGACAGGTTCTCCTGAATTTGGAAGGAAAGACTGCACAGGTTTTACTTTGTAAAGGATAAACAGGCTCATCATTTAAACAGAATAGCTTAAAAAGGCTATGTATGTAATAGGCTATGACACCTACTGAAGTATTTCTGACTGACATAAAGGAGGATCTATGAAATTTCCAGAGTGGTTGTCATGGATCCATGTGTATCTGCTGGTGTTCCAGTATTGATCTGTATCAAGCTGTAGTTCTTTTGGAGGCAGAGGAAAAATTATGATGCAAGACACATTCCCTTTGTTTCATGTATTTGGATGATGCATTCTGTTGCTGCTTCTCCATATGCCAGCACAGTCTCTGTTTTACATTTCTGTGTAGTCTCCTTTACATTTTTTGCGTATGGCATTTGTTCGCAAGTTCATAAAGATAGGAGAAATAGACTTAATTTTCCTTTTGTTTATCTGGGGATTACTAAATCTACAAGTCACAAGGACTGACTGGTTCCACTCCAGGGCTTCAAGGATGTAGCTGGGTTCATAACAGCTGCCTAAGACTGGTGCAGTGTTCACAGTGTTCTTTGTATCTAGCATTATTCATGTACTGAATTGAGCCAGAAATCAAATACATGGATTTTTAACATTTCTATTAGTTGAACTAGTCAAATCTGCAAGCAGCACAAGGTGTATGTTAGGTGACTGTCACACACAATTAGTTCATTTATGTAAATCATTTCAGAAATACTGATTGGTTTTCATGGTTGGCTTCACATAATTACAAATCATTAGTAAGGTAGAAAAGAAAAATAGCCTACTGATCTGAAAATCAGATAAGCAAAGATTCGGTTTTTTCAGTTAGAAAAATTGCTTATCACTAGATAACTAAAAATACATAAAACATTTTTCAGACACGTACCTTTCAATTGTCCTATCCAACAAAGATGGCATCTCAAGTTCGAATATAAATAAAAAAAACCCACATACTTCTTCAGGTTTTCTTCTGCCAGTGACTTTTGAGTTGCTTTAAAATTGTATGTTGGCAAAGTTATCTACCTTCAGGAGTAGTTAAAGTTTCAACTTCTTGTACTCAGAAAAAAAAACAACCAAAACCAAACCACAAAAAGAACACCCAAAACCTTAACTCAACAGAAGAAAAACCCCACTCCAGTATTTGTAATATAAACAGATAATTTCCCTGGCAAAGTTCATAGCGTTTTCTAGACTGAAAGCTGGATTAACTTGCACTACCACTAGTATCAATAATTATATTGAGATAAATGCTACTGGAAAAGCAGTTCTCAATTTTGCAAGTTGTGAACTGCTATAAGCACCAGTTTTAAGCACAGTATCTGTTATTAAACTGCCTCTTGTAGCTTAAAAAATATACTAGTTTGATCCATGCAATTGTTTATTACTCCATCTAGGCAACGCAAGCAATTAGCTATTTCTCTTAAGTCTAACTTTTAGTTTGTATTAAAATTTTACTGTTTTATGGAACAGAATATAAAATGCACGTGTTATCTATAACCTAAACTTTTTTGCAAGGTGGCGACCAGGATCGCTTTCAGGACGAGCTATGGACATGTTAGTTCTGTCAAAAAAGTATTTCTTTGAGAGCAAATCTGTACTACTTAATTCTTCAAGCAGAGCCTTTTGAAAACTTCTGGCATAAGCATAGGTCTGCTTTCCTGAAATGGCAGATAATCTTTATTCAGCTCTCCCCGTGTATTACAGATCTGCTCTGCAGTTCTGAACTTGTTCCACTTTAGTCCTGAAGATGCCACTTATTTTCAGGTTCTGCAATATGGACGATGTTGTCCTTTGTAAATATGAGAGGAAATATATTTCAGTCAAATCAGAGAGAAAGCACTTCAAAGAAGTTCTCACAAAAAGCACTTTCAAGAAACATATTCATTTACAATGGGAATAAAGACTATCTATCTCCACCCCAGGCTGTTGGATCTAAACAGAAATCCAGTTTCCATTTACAGCTCTGCTTTTAATATAGCCTTCTTAAATAGTTTGGATTTAACCGCTTATCTGTATCTGAAGGGGGGCTATAGGGATGCTGTGGAGAGACTCTTCATTAGGGACTGTAGTGACAGGACAAGGGATAACAGGTTCAAACTTAAACAGGGGAGGTTTAGATTGGATATAAGGAAGAAATTCTTTACTGTTAGGGTGGTGAGGCACTAGAATGGGTTGCCCAAGGAAGCTGTGAGTGCTCCATCCCTGGCAGTGTTTAAGGCCATGTTGGACGAAGCCTTGTGTGGCATGGTTTAGTGCGGGGTGTCCCTGCTTATGGCAGGGGGGTTGGAACTAGATGATCATAAAGTCCTTTCCAACCCTAACTATTCTATGACTCTTTGACTTTGCTAAAGGAGCACATGCGGGATTGCTCCAAGCCAGGTGCAGCTGAGAAGGAGGTAGCAGCTTAGGTATAGATGGAGTGCATGTATTTCCAGATCTGAAACTGGAGGTAATTCCAGACACTGTGGGGTCACATGTGTTCTCTAGCCTACTGAACATCCTGTGCGGGCTTGAGAAAAGCCTGTTGTGGCAGCTGGCAGGGAACTGGAATATGAGGACTAGTGGGACAGCACACTTCAGTCACACTGCTGTCTTTATAAAGTAAGTCTGTGCTCATTTGCGCAACTCTTTGTGAGAAAGACATAGCCTAAGGCTTTATTATTACTGACTCAAAATGAAAAATAAACCTTTTAAGAATGGAGGAAAGCCTTCCTTCAGGAAGCATGCTTGTAACTGTAATAAAGCAAGTATTTAATTTAGATGCCAGTACATGAAGGAAATGGGAACAATCTTTTCATGTGCTCCTGCTGCTTAACATATAGCTGATGCTTTTCCTGAAATTCCTGAAGTACGAGGGAGAAGACACTTTAAAATCTACTTACGATCCACGAATGAAGTGAACAGCATTCTGAATCTGCTTAGCCTACTGCCTTCGTCTGCCCACATCCGCACCACACCTGTCCCAGTCTGCAGCATGACATCATTTGCTACAGTACTGCAGAACTTTGCCTTCAGGTTTTCAATAGAACTACTTCCGTCATACACAGCAACAAAGTTTCTTTTGCATTCGTTTGAATGCTCCATTTGATAGTCGAGAAATCGCATATAAATCTGTTAGAAAAGAGAAATTAATGTCTCTAGTAAAGGTAATACACAAAAGACAGTCTTTCCTAGCAAATCTTGGGAGATGTTGTGTCCCCTTACACATATGTAACTCCCAATGCACAGCACTTTCAAGCTTACATTTTCTCATTAAATGTAAATGTTGAGTATTACTTGAAGTTTAAGTGTCTGTTTTGCTTCACCCCCTCCCCAAACCAATCTTTACTTAATAATTTACTCTGATACATTTCTAGTGCCCTTGGGGAAAAAAAAAGGTAAAACCCAACACAGCTGCTGAAGAAAGCCCTGAAGAGCTCTGTTACATGTGCAGCCTATTACTCTAGAAGAGATATGAGAAACACATAAATGTGCTGAAATAATTTTAATGGTATTTTTACTGTTCTCCTTTCTTCCTTTCTAATTCCTAGCAACAGTGTTAAAATATGAGGGAAGGAGTTTAGTCAGAAAGGCTCTGAAGAAAAATTATGGGAATTAAAATTTGTTGCTTCAGCATGAAAGCTAATTACTGAACTATAGCACTGTTATGGAAGACACAAGCCATGAAGTCAGGAGTCATTTGAATAAAAATGGAAGCAGAAGAAAAGTAAAAGCTGTCTATCTAGGATGCGCTAATAAGCTAAACCACTCCTAATTCCTCTAAAAGCAGGAATTTAATTCAAGAGAGGGCAGCATATGTGTTAGAACATATGCAGCAAGGAAACTGGAAGACTCAACATGGCACCTGGAAAATAAACAATTTATTTTTCTGGAGCAGGAAACTCACACAAGATTGTAATTCAGCTAGAATTCCATGAAAAATCACAAGCCTTTTAATCTCTGGAATGGCTGTACTGGGATTCTCAAAATTCTAGGGGAAGTTAAATGAACTGTGTAACTCTGTCACCCAGGCATGCTGAAAAGGCCATCCTTAAACTTCAAAAATTCCTCAGATAGCTATTATTTTGACAGAGAAGAAATCTACCCATGTGGAAGCAGAGGTGTCCTGCTCTATGGGAGAAGGGATGCTTCCCCTTTTCAGCATGCACCTCAGATAAGGCATAGACTGGATGTATTTTGAGTGAGTACAGCCTACAACTGCCTCTCAGGCTGCTAATACAGGCTCTAAGGACCTTTTGGACAGTATACTTCTTCATGCAACTGCCTAATGACAAAAATCTCCAGCTCTTGTTTAGCTTCTGAAGCAGGGAAGACAACAGTAGATTAATACTATGCTCACAACTTCCGTATTACCTATTTCTCCTGCCCTTTTACTGTATCTCCATTTTAACCTCAGCTACAATTTTAAAACGGAATTGTAAAGAGCACACTAAAACAAATCCAACCAACTTTGTGTGGGGAAATAAAAAAAAAAGTCTCCCCCCCCAAAAGCACACTTAAGCTCTACGGAAAACATGGTAAAATAGTGAGCACAGGAAAAAGCAACACTTGCACATCCTGACTTCTCCTTTCCAGTGTTTTCCAGAGGCAGGTTGCCAGCTCTGTGTCCTCTTGCACACTATTAAAAGGTGCAGCTTGTGCTGTATTATCTCATGCTTCATCTCACTACTGCGTGATTTTCAGTATACAGTTTTTCTTCAGCTTTTTTTTTTTTCACTCCTGCTGTGTTCTCAGCTGCATTGAGAACCTGTCTTCCACTGATGTCTTACCTCACAAACATAGGTGTGAGCTGTCCAGTGCTAGCATGTGAGCTGAGAGATGGTATTTTCATTTAATGATTGACCTCATGTATCTGGTATGATATTAAAAGGGAAGTTAAAAATAAACTAGGACACTTTTAGCAGAACTATTCCTATATGTGTAAAGATCTGTTACACAGATTTTAAAAGTCCTTTTATTGCTGCAGTTGTGTCAGCTTTAGAAATTTATTTTCATTACAAAATCAAATTGAGAAAATTAAAAATGTCTATCTATATTTTTCTCAAGACACTGCACTATATCAGATCGAATGGATCTTATCACCATAATTCTGCCAGAATTGAACCTTGAGAAGCTACTCTAAGAATACTAAGAATTATTTTTCTGTAATGTTTTAGCTCTGTAACTGAGGATGCTGATCTAATCGCAGGACTGACCAAATTACAACTCTGCCCTCTGGCAACATTCAGTAATTTATTAAAATACTTAAGCACAAGACATGGTACATGCAAGTGGCAACGTAGGGTGAAAATTATTATTATTTCTGGAAGAACTGCTACTATTACTTAGACTAGTATAGGGCTCCTGGGAGTTGAGTCACTTCCTCAAAGGCTCAAATATATTAATAAAGTTTTAGTTCCCTTAATGTCTTGCCCTCTTACTACCATCTTTTAAGTTGCTGGTTTTGAACTTTTAATTTGGAAGTTGGTTACAGGCCTGGTTAGTTAACCATTAGGGGTATGTAAGAAGGCATAGAGTAGGTTTGTCATCTTGGCAGCTATTGCTTCGAAATACTTTTTAATTTTTATGTACATACAAGCAGTGATATGTGCTTTAATACACATATAGGAGCAAAGTGAAAGATGCGTACACTATATGGAGAAAACAATACGTATTCTTCAGTACAACTCCTAAGTTATTTAACCATTTTATGTCTCTGAAACACATAGCTATTGTTTTTTGTTGCACAGGTTCTATTTGGAAATATGAAGAGAATTTTACCCTTCTCCCTAACAATAAAGCTGAAGTTGTTTTTAATGAACATGATAGTGATGCTTTCCTAAGCAGTCTCTATTTCTGTAGGCACAATCACAGATACCAGGTACGCAGGTAATGTATGCTGATTTTTGGCTTGAACAGCTACTATACACCTTTAGGGATTGGGCAGAAATGCTCTAGCAAATTTTACTGTGTCACTTTAAGAGGGTGTGATCCTATAGCTAAGTCAGAAAAGAAGGAGTGACAATTCCTCAGCTGCTTCCAGCTAAAGCTTTTCATTTTAGCTAAGGCTACTGCTGAAAGTGGGGTTTAAGGTGCTGGATTGTGAATTACACTGAGGAGAAGCAGATACATGTTCTTTTGACTTTGAACAAAACCAAATTTTCCAATAGAAACACTGGAGCAAAATTTTTAAATGTGGCATCAAGATTTATGGAAATTTATCAAAGCTGTTAGCTAGCATCTTTGCCTGCCATCTTCCAATAAAGCCAGAGTACAAGTCAAACACCCTTGAATACTGTTGCTTGAACAGTGTTCCATTATTTTGTATTTTAAGTTTCAAATAACAGGAAGACAAGACTGTGGACTTGCTCTATAAATTTAATTTCAGGAACAATCCTCTATCTGGATTTCCTAAGGCACTGATAAGTAACTAATTTCACTGAAAATGAGACATTATGCAAATCTCAGCTAGTGACTATTACCTGTTACTAATGACTTGGAAACCCATTATATGTTGAATGAGATGAATTAAACCCACCTTAGCATTTGGAGTAGCTTTAATTGTCCATATGCAGTCAACTGCTTGTCCTGGTTTTGTTTTTCCTTCTTGTTCTACCTGACTAGAACGTACTATTCCATCAGCTCCTGAGAGCTCAAACTGGCAGTCTAGGGAGAAGATACACCTTTCAGTCAAATACAGCATGATACTGATTTAAAATTTAATGTATAAAGAAATTGTTACTGTAATACTAGACCTGGGATGGGATTTAAAATACCTCCTAGGTAAGTGAAGTCCGGATCTGTAATAGAAAGAAGTCATGAATCATATGGGCTATAAGTGCTTGAGAATCACTTCAAGTTTTAGTAAAAGCTGAAGATTATGCCTGTTACTATATCACAATAAAACCTGTTTACTGAATTGATTGCAGGGTACAGAGACAGATTTTTTATTTTTTTTTTAGAGAACATTATTCCACAAAGATTGACCTGATCTGAATAAGGTAATGCTACACTGACAGCACAGATTCCCAGCAAACACAAAAGTTACTGCTCGGTACATTGCTCCTACATTACATTCTGAAGTTTTCACTGAAAATCTTCTTTTGTGAACTGAGGGGGGTGTATGTGCATGTCCCCTTCCATTTTTACAATCCCAAAATATTTTACCACACTCCACATAGATGTAGAGAAAAGAAAAGGAAGAAAAAAAAAACGTTACTGGGGCTTCAGTTGCTACAATCTATTGCAAAAATAATATACAGTTTAAATGTACGTTTTAAGTTCCAGCCTGGAACTAGGCTAAGTTAGTTTTGACAGTGATGCTAATGAAATGGCTTTGGAAATGAACTTAACAAAATGCTTAAGTACTGACCCTATGAAAACATTGTAGTGTGTTACTCTCAGTGGACTCTTAGTGGTCTTCTTAATCTGAAGTGTTTCCAAGTCTAAATCCCTAGTAAAGTATACAGTTCTATGAGCAGTAAGACATAATCATATACAGTGTTTTCATGTGCTGCAGGAGTAAAGACCAGCTGAGTAAAGGTGACATTAACAAGTTATGCCTGTGTATACACTTATAGTAGTAGTAAAGCTGACATTTGTATACTGTTTTTTGTCCCATAGGGCAATAAAATGCTGGTAACTACACATGTAGTATTTATGAAGTACAGCAATCAAGCATTGCACAAGGACACCAGGTCAGATTCTCCTGTTAGAAGAATGTCCTGCCAGTTTTAAGTGGCCCCACAGAGCAGATGTACTTTTGTTTTAATAAAGACACTGTCAGCGTATTATCTTCTCCTCCGTACCCTGTGAACTACACAGTACTTTAAGCAAAGAACAAGCCTCTTGTCTGAGCCTGTGGGTTGAGAGAATCTAGTTATACTGGGAGCTGATGCTTGGACTGTGTAGGTATTTCCTCTGGCTTTTCAGAATGGAGATTTAAAATGCTTTGCATCTGGCTGGAAGTGCTACTGTAAATGTGCTTTAGATGTTTTTGTCATAGTGTCTTATATTCCTGGATCATAGGCTGTTGGAAACTTCAGCTATTTGTCTACATGAATGCTTTTTCCATTACTAACACTGGTGAAGTACTGGTACAAGTTAGAGTAGTAACGAAGAGGGAAGGTGGTAAAGGCTTCAGCACAAACAAGGTCAAATGACTTCTTCTGTAGCAAACTGTAGACCTGCAATTTCCTTCAGTCAATTTTCGAAAGTGGTTTTAGTTAAGGATGCTGTAGGACTAGCAAGACTGAGACTGTAACCACTGCATTGTCACTTTGCCTTCATATAGGATGAAATACAACTGTAGACTGCCAGCATAAACACATCACAGAATTCCATGGAAGGGACAGTCATTAAACTGGTCAGAATATTAGGCATCTTTACCTGGTATAAATGAGTACTTTGCCTGAAATCCCTTTCCTTCCAGCTCCTCGTCAGAAGTAAACTTGATCCACATAAATCTTCCTGTTGATCTAATTAGTGCAGGACTTTTCAGACCACAGTAACGATTAATGAGAGGGGAGAAACCGAAGGGTCCATCTCGAACCTCCAGATGATCAAAGCGACATTCAAATGAAGGTTCTATGTAATAAGGTTCATCAAAGGTCAACTCAATTCTCTGTCGTGGAGCAGCTAGACATAAAAAAATCAAGCAAAAGATTAAATGAAGATCTACATAAAAAACAAATAAAGACATGAAATAATGGACAGGCCTCCAAAACAGCAAAATAAACAGACTGGAAACTTCTCAAAATATATCTGGCAGTCTGCTACAAAACCTCAGGTACACTGTAATAATAATTAAAAAAATTATTGTGTAGGAGCTCCTTTTTAAAGGAATTTTTTTTGCTTGCTGATCTATATTGCTGAAAATTCAGAAATAAGATAAATTGAATTCAGCATGTGTAACAGTTACTAACATATATGCAGAAGTATTCAAACAAGGTTTAATATTAAATATAAATTAAAACCAGCATTCTGTGAAAGCAAAGTACATTAAAAAACGGACAAAAGATTGAGGGATACAGAAAAGAATGGACGGAAAGAAATATGAGTAACTACTTACTGGTACATTTCCAAATGAACAAACCTAAATTTGGAGATCCTTTGGCAGGCAGTATCTTTTATTAGAATACTCTGAGAAGTGTAAATGCTTCATATACATTATTAATATGCAGGTGACTACTGAGACTGAACCAGTGGCAGTCTAACATCAGAACTTGGATCAAAACCCTAAGTCCTGAGAAGATACAGCTATGGCTACCTTGTGACCTGACTTCCACATCTGTAGTTCAGAACTGTGACTTTATATTGTATGAATGGCTTAAGTGTTTTTTGTTCTTATCTATTAAACTACATGAACTTTCAGATACTAACTGGTTACCTGGAATGATAGCATTAAAGAACCACATGCTGTGTATTGCTTTTGAAAGCAAAAAACAATTTACTTGTATGTCTGCAAAACTTTGTTTAGAGCTTATACATGAGTTATAAACATTTGTAGCTGTACATATTGGCACAGGTCTGCAGGAATATTTTAGCTAGAAATTGTGGAGGACCTTGGTCTCACTCAGGTAACCATGCTTCTGTGTAAGGACTGTGAGGCTTTATGCCCCATGGAAACCGCCTCGCATCAGGGAGATCCAGCAATCAATCTGGTACATGCCAACACTGAAGCTGGGCACATCTGCCCCCCATGCCTTCACTGGCAGGAAATATGCAGAACTTCAGATGTGCATGTATACAAGCAAAAAATGAGACTATACTGTACATATAAAACCCTATTGAAACATGTTACTTGAAATATTTCAATTAATTGATACGAATCTGATCATTAAGCCAGCTAATGTTTTTAGCTAACTTCAGTGGGTTTTGGATGTATTCTAATAAGACGAAAAAATAATTAGTGTCTCCCAAGTCTTGCAGCCTTTACCCAAGATATTCCCATTGGAATGTGGTTTTATGCTAGTTAATTAATTTTTTTTTGTCCTCATCACGTTATTTTAGTAGTGCCTTCCGCAGTGCTGACAAATCTCCGTATTTTTAGTACAGCTCCATGGCAGTCAGATGTGAATTTTTATTAATAAAGGACAGCATAAAGATTTTCTGCTTGTGAGATACACTTTGAATAATACTGTAAGGTCTCCTAAATGCTGAAGACAGTCTTCATGCATCTTTTGCTTTTTATTATGTGCAATATTGGAAGTGATATTAAGATAACAAGCTACAGTTTTAATTTCAGTAGTTCTGTATCTTCACAGATTACAGTAGATCTGATGCTGCTTTTTCTGGCTCTGAGGTTATGTATTATTCTATACAGCTAATTTCTGAATTATTGCATTTTCTATTAATCTGTTGTTATTAGTTGAGAGAGCAAATTCAGTTTCTTGTTTAACCAAATGACTGCAGAATTGATTATTTTACCAGTATGGCTAGTACTTGACAGTATAGTAAGTCAAACAGTTTTAACAGTTCAAGATTATCAAATGAAGAGTAAGATTACACACAACAAAAGAGAAAGACAGCATGTACCTTCTAAGATATAGATGCACTCTTGATTTGGTGGGTACACATTAGGGTAGTTTGGTGAAGCAAAATGTCCTCCATTACTTGTTCGTACCCAGTTGTCACACTGAGTGGGGGGAATACGATTCATGCCAATATTTTGCCCACCTTAAGTGGAAAAAACAAAGTGATCAAATAAATTTCTCCTGCAAGCATGCAAGTTTGATTTTGCAAAAAAGTAAAACACTGATATAACCCATATCCTATGAAAGAAGAAAGTAGTTTATTTCAGTTGAAAACCTCTTCTATGCTGCTTGCTAATTTCTAGCAAGGAAAATCTTATGTTTAATTTAGTGATGTGGTATACCCTAGAGAGATCAGAGTTTCAGAATATCAAATATGTTGAGTAATCCCTGGGAAGGGAAGAGATGGAGTACATTTATTTTTTTTTTTTTTACCCAAGTCAGTTTAGACTTTCTGATGCTCTTCTTTCTAACTCAAATAGAGTGGCTGCCAATACACCAGCATTATTTTACGGCTTATGCCTTCTCCACTCCTACACAATGAATATAATCAAACCCACTTGTTAGCTTTTACTATTTTTGCCCTGATTCCAGATTATACTGAAATATCAGGCCCTTAGGCTAAATATTTATTTACAGTATTTTTTTAAAATACAGAATGCTTAAAACAGGACAAATTATGATTTGTAGAATACATTAAATGCCACAATGGTAGCTAATAAAATTACTAGCAATAGGTAGATTGCACTGGTAGCTAAGGGTCTCGTTTAAGATCAAAGCTCTTCTGGGTGTACAAGGAAATATGGTTCTTGACTGAGATCATCCAGTTTACTAAGCTACTGCACCATGCTGGACCCTTTGCAAGAGCTTTGTTAGTGCAGATTTTCTTAGCCAAAGAGAAAGGAGTTGGTAATAGCATGATTTCTGACATTCCTCCCAAGTATCTTTGGCCCTTCTTTTTATCAGCAGAACTGGAGTAAGACACAGGATATGTGGTTTCTGCTAGATTTTTCCTAAATCTTGCAGGGTGCTCTCATAGTATTATTTATATTTAAACAGTTTAAATTTGTAGAACTTTGATAGGGAGTCCATGCTGATACAGATCTTAGCTGCCTTCAGTAAATTATATCACCTTCCACTGGTATCTTGGCAGCTTTTGGATTTATGGGGGTGAAAACTTAATTCTCTCCCGCAGAAATTTTTAAAGGAAATTCTGTAGGTGTCAGTTCTAGGAATTCTTCTCTCCTAAGAGTGGGTTAATCCCGCATGTAAGAAAATAAGTTTTGTGAAACCGATGCCTTCCCCACTCAGCAAGCTTCAAAAATGGTTGTGGGTGGACTATTTGAAATGCTTGCCAGATACAGAAAACATGCACTTCCATGGTGCTTTTTTTACCACTTCTAAGGTCTAAACCCATAGAATTTTAACTGGGTAAGTGAACTTCCATGTTCTTTGTAACTGGATGGCTTTGTTCAATTGGAAAAAAAGAAGTAGCAAATAGGGGGAAAACTGAAAATACTGGAATTTATATTGGTAATTCAAGAGCTATTAATATCTGAACACAAGTACTTTGTTTCAGTTATACTGCTTACTTAAAAGTGAGAAAACCATTACATTTTTTGAAAGAAAATCATCGAACCAAAATTGTACCTTGTGTCTTCTGTGCAACGGCAATCCCTTCCACTACAAAGATTGTTACTAGTAACACTGATGAGAGAAATTGGACAGGAAAAACATCAGTAATTCATCAAAATTATAGACCATTTTCTGCAGTCCTGATTCATGCAAATCCTGTAAATTACTGACCACAACAACTTGGAACATACAAGAACACATAATGTGCTTTCTTAAAATTTCAGCTGTAGGAAACTAGTGCAGTCTAAGTGCAGTGTCAGTTTTTTCAGGTTCCTTAAAAAAAGCATATGTAAGAATAGTAATCTTTATTGTTTGAGGGAACTTAGAATCATAGAATAGTTAGGGTTGGAAAGGACCTTAAGATCATCTAGCTCCAATTCCCTGCTATGGGCAGGGACACCTCGCACTAAACCATGTCATCCAAGCCTCCACCCAACCTGGCCTCGAACAATGCATAAAAGTCCAAGCAAATTATTGAAAGCCAATATGACTTCAGCCCAGATACACTAGAGAGAGCACAAACACTACTGATCATGCTTTCGTTGCATCTGTGATGCTGCTCTTCATCCCCATGTCCTCCACTAAAGGCTTGAGAAGATCAGCTTGAGAAGATCAAAACAGCTGAGAACTTCAAGAATGTTTTCTGGCTTATCTACTGATTTGCAAGCATTTTATAAAATTATATGGTATCTATCTGCTATATAACTTCTATATCCTGAAAGAAGATGCTTCTCTGCTATACTGAACCATATTTATTCTAAACCTCCATTTGTGTAACATGTACAAATGAATTCTGCAGCTTCCGAGAAATTATCAGGACTACAGGAGACACTTCATGGTTTTACCCCTACATGAACTTTAGGTGCACAACAGAATTGTGCTCATGAGACTGGTGGCTGAGATGCAGTTACAGTAGCACAGAAATTCACTGATTTCTGTGAATGATGTGGCAGTAGAAAACAAGCAGACACAAGTCCTAACAATAAAGAGACTTACTGTGAGCAGTCACAACAGCTAGGACATGGACACTGTTAGGATGTACACTGCTGCAAGCACTCTGGTTTGCTGGAGTGTTGTTAGTCTCAGGTGTTGACAGGCTAGTGTTTTCTAGATTTGAACTGACTAAATATTAGACCTGTTTAAGATTCTGTTACAGTCTTTCCTTTAACCCTCTTTCTTCCTTTCCTAGAAGGAAGCTGTCTAGGTGATTTTGCATTTGGCCTTTACCTTACGCTTACACTTCTCTTGCACTCAAGAAGCATCAGTCTGAATAGCATGCAGTGAAAATTCCACATTCTACTATTCATCAAGAGTTACAAAGCAAGTTTAATATCCAGATTTTCCTAAAATGTTTTGTCCCCTCAAACTACAAGGGATTATCAGGAACAGAAAAGAGAATGGAGTATATTAATTATGCCAGTCTTCAAAACTTTCATTTGCTTCTGTCTTGAGTATCTCTACAATTCTGGACAGGTATTGGAGAACTTCCTAAGTAGGGCAGCACACTGTTCTGCGCAGTAGCTGGCTGAGGGGAGATGGGATACAAATCATAAAATACCAATTGTCCTTGAGATGGTGAACAGAGAACAACTACTTGTTGCCTCTTCCAGTACACAAATTAAGGGTATCAGACAAACCTAAAATGAGATTAATAAATCCTTGAGATAGAAAATTCTGTTTCACAAACCCCTTAAGTCATAAGTTGTTGGAACTCTGGGATACTATTTGGGAAAATATAATTTGCTCTACTTTTATACTCTTTCTGCTTTGCTATCTCTGTGAAGCAAGAGATCCATACTAGATGGACCTTTGATTTGAGCTGGTGTGGATTTTCCCATGTTCTTAATCTACTTGTTAATACTAAGTCAGACAGGCACAGCCTTACCACTGCAGGGAAAGAAAAAATCAGCAGAATTTTATTGTCACATTCAAGAAGTCCATTATATTTTTGTGTTTTCCTCCCTCTCATTTCTTAGGCATTTTATTGGTTCATGCTGAAATGGCAGTTTCTCTATGATGTTCCCTGAGTTGCTGTTAGGCTAAGCCGTTCAGAGAGTAAGCAGGCACCCACTGTGCACTACAGTGATTACAACTGAACACATCTAGATGCAATGTTGCATCTTGGCATAGATACATCATCTTGGGGAAAGAAATCAAAGTCTGCCCCTGAAAGTGTTCTTCTAGCATGTGTGGTTTATTATGCTTGTTTCTTATTCCCTTTTTTCTCTCTCCCCATATCAAAACAGACTGCATGTCATTGTAACACTTTCCTCCCTTGTATGTTGAGTTCACAACTCTGAGTGTTCTAGAATACCATATGGGTCTTGTAAACAAGTGGTATGTTCCTAGAAGTTCATTTGATTTTCAGGGATGGATTACAAGGTAGTAGGTTAAGACTTAGGTATATTTGCAATAATTCCACATTCTGTCCCAGTATAAAGTATTAATTGTTAACTGTTGCTGACACACCCTAGATTGAAAATTTGTCCTTCAGAAGAAAGTATCTAGTACCCATTATTGGTCTTCAAGTTATGGATATTGACTTGTTTTTAAAGCATATAAAATAAACAAATATTGCATCTTTATTAACATATGCATGACATTAGTTTTCTGATATTTTTATTTAGTATTTCTTCTATAGAAGCCACTATTTCAAAATTATTTGCTGTTTACTTTTGCGGCTTCTGTGGCTAAACTGCGCACGCAGAAGATCAGAGTTTAAGTGCATGAATTTGTAATGCATTTGTACTCCTGAGATCACTTGCCCCTAACAATCTCAACAGTGGTTATAAAGTTGTCTATGTATTTTCTTTGGTTTTTTGTTTGTTTGTTTGTTTGTTTCCTGTATTGATTTTGGAGCAACATTTCAAAGCTGTTTTTTTATCAATGAAGTAAATACAGTTTCCACATGTAAACACAGTAAATGTGAATGCAGCAAAGTAAATGCAGTTTCCTATGTAAATCACGTGTCACTATGTTTTTAAAGAAAGATGTGCTGCGCCCACCCTCTGTTTTGCAAGTATACGTCAATCTCTATATACTTGTGATGATTCTAAAAATGTGAAATAGATTTTGTCTTTTTTTTTTTCCCAAAGCAAACAAACACAGAAATGTGAATAAAATAAATATTTTACTGACTAGCAAAAGTAGTGCAGGTAGTTCAAGTGAAAAATCTGGGCATTTGCTGGTTTGAGTTTTTCTAGTAAAGCTATCTACATTGCTAACACTGTTACAGTATACCTTTTTTTTTTTTCTTTTTCCTCTTTAAAATATCAGAAAGCATCTATGTTTATTTCAGTGATTATGTTCTCTTATACAGATAGAGACAGTAAGAACAGATGTTCAGTTACACTAACCAGTGATTTCCCTTCTTAAAATTATGTGGATACAAGAACAAAAAATCCTAAAAGGGATTGAGAAAATCTGACTGGCTTTCACTGAAGAAAGGCTGCTGTTTCTATAAATAGTCCAGAATATATGCGTGTAAGTACAAAGGAATAGTGCATATTTCCTGT
Source organism: Agapornis roseicollis (assembly GCA_002631895.1). Classification (NCBI taxonomy): domain Eukaryota; kingdom Metazoa; phylum Chordata; class Aves; order Psittaciformes; family Psittacidae; genus Agapornis; species Agapornis roseicollis. Next base: position 73,897 of record NDXB01004324.1, on the reverse strand, counting down.
TGAAAAGCATGGATATGCTGGTAATGACAGAAGATAAATGAGCTGAATATTTGCCTTACTGTCTTCCTTTTGTCATGTTACATGGATGAGTGGATATAGTAAGAATGGGCTGCTACCTCTTTGTTCGCTGCCCTTTTCATCGTCTTAATTTTTAATCTCTTCCATCTCTTTCCTTTCCTTGGGAATTCCTATCCTTCCCATGCTCTCAACAACCCTTAACATGTATTCAAGGCAGGTAGCAAATGTTTAAGGGCCTTTCTTTGCTATTAGTTTTATCCCAGAGGATAATATGATAAAAGAGGTGTGTCTGACTAATACTCTGTATGTGTGCTGTCATTACCTCTGTGACATTGGTAGCAAAGGGGTGGAGAGAGAAATCATACGTGTTCTTCCCGAAAACATGGGACAGGGAGCCTGAGCGTAGTATTGCCTTAAATATGCATTTACATGAAACAGTACAGGATAGCAGACAGGGGATTTCTAGCTGAGAAAACAAGGCCTATTAATGTTCAGGATGAAAGGAAAAGAAAGCAGGGGAAAAAACCAGGATGTTTTTAAACTGCTCCATTAACACATGTTTGTGTGTGTTTTAAAAAACAACAAAGCTATCATTTGGTGTTCTAAATCCATACCACTTCCTGGAAACATATTTTTAATTCTCAAAGACTAATTTGGATTATAGAAGTCAGTAAGAAAGAAGGAAGATGTCTGGGAGGAGCTAGATCCTGTAGCATGGTGCAGTGAAGAGCTAGTGCTGAACTACCGTCCTTGTACTGTATGCGGGGACACAATTAGAACAGACATGAGATACTGAACTACTTTAACCAAAAATCTTGTAGCACTTTGAGAAGATGAAGAGTGACCTTGCTATTTCTGATGAACTTAAATTCAAACAGCTATAATGCTCCTTCGTTCTTCCTCTTTAAAGCCAACTTCGTATCACTGTGACATGACTGTTGTTCAGTGTGGATAAAAGGTAGACTTCAGCTCCATGTTCTACTATTGTACAGAAAGCAGAAGTAGTATCTAAACTTGCACATGGCTTGCTAACGTGAGCAACAGCAGAAACAGTGCAGGATTGCATGACTGCACTGAATATCAAAGGGACAGAAGGATGGGTTCAATTGTTTAGTTCTCTTAATTGTTTCCTTCATTTTTAATTAGGACACTGAAATATGGGAGACTAACATGATAAACTCAGAGATATTTAGCTGGTAAATACAACAGAGGTTAGTGTTTCACACCTTATATTGAGTTTCTGCTTCATGGTATTGTATGTGCACTGTAGAAGAGGCTGTCATTAATCCAACAGCAGCACAGTCACTGAGGCAGACAGGGACTGAGAGGGGCTTCTTTTATTAATGAATCTAGTATTTGCTACAGACTTTTATTCTGTGAATTATGGTGCATACTTTTGTCCTATCATTTAAAGCTCTGATAGTTTTTACCTGTGCGAACATTAACCAGAAATAAAGAGAAAGCAGCGACCTTCTCTCTGTGCTTTTAGAAGAATTGATTTCTCATTTTCTTCACTTCTTTGCATGAAATATTTTAGATCACACAGCCTACAGACAGCAGTGTAAATTTTTAAGAATGAAGACAGTAACCATACGTTGCAAATTCTTGTTACTATTCTATTGTTGAAATAAGCTTATGGAATAATATAAAAGAATCCCATAAACTGGTGTAATAAACTATGCATTGTTTGCAGGAGTCAAGATTTCCTTTGTAATACATGTACTGAAGTATATATATAGAGATTCATAAACGACTGACTCTTATTAAATTAAATATAGCTAGTTTAAGTATGTAGTCAACCCAAAATTGAAGAATCAGTGTGCTGCTTAAGAAACACAAGTGCTTTAGGCTGCAGATCTGACATATGTTTGTACTTCCTGGCAAGCTGAATTCTTCAGATTTCATGGAATACAGTATTGCTCTCAGCTCCCTATGGTACATCTTTCTTCTGCTTTTTCTGCATGCTTTCTGGATCTTCACATATAGAGAAAACAGCCTAGATTTGCTGTGTAGCTCAGAGCAGTGTCTGTCTTCAGTGATGACAATGGGGGATCTGTGCATGCAGGGCAAGCTGAATATCAAACTAGGGAGCATCACGCACAACTGAGAAATAGAGGGGAAAACTCCACCTATTTTTTAAATAAAGACTGAATCATTTCAAGTATTACACATTCTTAGTATAGTGGTAGTCAGAATCCCAGAGATAAAGATAACAGACATTGCTTAAAGCTGGGTTCATGTTTTATCTCTGTGCTGTATTCCCTGTATTAGGCAGCACCTTGTATACATATAGTCCAAATAGACAGTAATTGGCAACACAAAGGTCATGCATTTCAGAAAATCTTGACAGGATGCCCACTCCTTTCTGGCAGACACAGCCTAGAGTAGCAAATACTTGATCTTAATTATATACTGTGTTTTGCCTTATGGGAACAAATCCTTTTCTGTGTACTATTCTTAAACCTACCTTCTAATTTGCCCTGTGTGCTGAAATTAATGTTACATTCAGTAATTGCTAATCACAGTATCCCAGCTTTTACATATTTTTTCCCCCCCTCGTACGTCTAAACATTGTTAGCTTTTAATGTGGTGGGAACATTTGTGAGGTCATATCCAATCTTACTCTCCGATCAAGATTATATGTACAACATAGATAACTTCCACATGTTTTGGTTGCTTTTAAGGACTCTAATCAAGTGTAGTGTCCCATGCTGTTAGATGCTGCACAAATTCGAAGTGATTGACCAGTCTTCTTGTAAAGAAGTTCTGCAGTTTAGATAAGTAAAGTGTCCAGACACTCTGGGTTTTATGTAATTCTGTGCGGATGGTCACATCCTCTTCTTTCAGAAAGCTATTTGAGGCTGTTTCTGATTTAAGCCATTTTTAGCTCAGAAACACAAACTGTAAATTCCAGGGTTTCTCTCTTCCTAGCATTTGGTGACATCTGCTAATTGATAAAAGGAATACTAGCTTGCATTACTGCTGCCTTTTCAAATTTCAAAACAATTCTATTGGTGAGGACAAACACACAGCTATTTTTGAATCCCACATGTTCTTATAGTTCATAGCGTATATACCCTAACCTCTTGAGGTTTCAACAGGACATCTGAAGACTGGTAAAATGAGTAGCAATGAACAGGTAACGTGGCCACTTAGAACTTTTTGCTCCAGCGATCTCCTCATACTGGAATATCCTGCAGGATTGCCACGGAATAAAGTAACAGAAATGAAAGGTGTGCATCAGGAAAGACACATTTAAGCTCTTTGTATATCCCACCCAGAGCATGCTAGAGGAGCTGCCAACCCGTTTTTAATCCTCCTCACAAAAGCCTGATAGCAGAAGTGAGCTTCACCAGCTATTATCAGTGACTCTAGCTCCTTTCCAAGATACAAATCTTGTTAGTCATTAGCATGCCAGCAGGATATCTGAATGCACTCAGGTCTATTCTCAGATATAATAGTTTCATCTCACTCCAGCTGTTTCCAGTAGGGATTCCTCTCTCTAAAATTGCCAAAGAAACAAAACAGGAGTCTGTATCTCTGCAGAGAAACCAGATTAACAAATTCAGGAAGTAAATGCAGTTCTCCCACATCCCTTTGATAAGAATCCTCTGCAAAAGAATTCATGCTTGGATGGATCTGTGACAGAGTGCCCTCCAGGTTTGCTCAAAACATTTAACATTTCTGATCTCTTCCTCCATTAGAAATGTATAAGCAGCTGCGGGCTGCTTCATTTTAGTTGCTCTACATCCTGTTACTTAGAATCCATTCCTGGCTATGTCTGCCAGAAGAATGGTATCTTTCATTTTTAAAATGCAGCTTTTTTTTTTTTTTTATATGGAAGATCTTTTTTCATCTCCAAGCTGTGTGCAGCAATAGGCTGATAAGAAGGCTGCATGTGCAAACCATGCTGATGAAGGGTTCCAANATAAAAATTGTTTTTTTTGTTTTTTTATTTCTTTTTTTTTTTTTTTTTTATATGGAAGATCTTTTTTCATCTCCAAGCTGTGTGCAGCAATAGGCTGATAAGAAGGCTGCATGTGCAAACCATGCTGATGAAGGGTTCCAAAAACCATATTAATGTATTAGCAAACCTTACTATCAATATTATTATTAAACCTCATCTACACACTGACTTGAAAGTTCAGACGGTTTCCCTGTAGCTGACAGAACTGATCCTGCTGTACAAGACTATTCTGAATAGATCTTTCCCAGATGTTCCCAGAACACTTGGATGGTGATATTTTTACTTAAAAACAGATCAGATTACACCAAACAGTTCTTTATTATCAATATAGTGTATTTTCCAGTCAGTATCTTTTCAGGAATTTCTGCTGTGGAATTAATCTTCTGTTTTCTATCATGACTGACAACAATTTGTGTGCAAAGTAGTAGTCTTTTTTTCTAGCTTTGTATTCTCAGTCCCTTCAAAAGAGACTTCTCTGTGTTCATGGATTTTATTGTATGCTAAAGGAGAAGGTTTTGTGAAACGTGAACACAGTGGCAGTCCTTTCCTGCTGCAGAGTGGGTCATCTTTGTATTATCAGAAGATGCAGTGAAATACAAAGCTAAGCTAAAAGAAAATGGGATTTTTTTAACCAAAAGTTACCTGCTGAGTTTTTGATGAAAAATTTACACTCCCCCACCCCAATTACTTGCAGTATTTGTGGTGGCAGTTGTCAGTCATATATCAATCAAGGTGGCAAGCTATTTAAAGGTAACAAGCTATTTAAGTTGATCAAGACTCTAAATGCGTGCTTTATCTATTAAAAAAAAGAAATAGAATATAAGCAAAAAAAGCAGCAAACCTGTTTTCAGAACTAGAAGGCTAACTCTATCCATGACACTCTACTTAGGTTTTGCTTCAGTCTAGATAGGCACGTCCATCACTACATGTGAAACTTCTTTTACATACAAACACATAGATGACTTTGAGCACTTTCTGCTCTAACTGCAGATGGCTGTCAGCACTCTTTGCCATTCCTGCAATAAATTATATTGTGAATTTCTGATAAGTTCATAAATGATGAATAGTGTATGAAGTTTCATTCTGAGCTTAATTTTTCTGTCTAATCTCTCTCCATGAATTAAACTTGAGGCAAGGTGCTGAAAATCTTGGTTTTTTCATTAAATAAAGATACATAATTCAATAGCTCCTTTAGCTTCAGCCTAGTGTTACTCTGTACTGCACCTACAACTGTATGCCTGATATATACACAAAGTAAGTTTTCTGTTAGTACTGATGTAATTGTAACATACATTAGTATTTTTAATTTATGCTACTATGAGAGCAGTGCATTTTGGGTAGTATGTTTGTATATGTAGTAAAGGCAAGGCATACTACATATTACCAGATACTTTCCTTGTTTGGAACACAGCAGCTTTTTGAGTCCTGTTCTACAGTTACTTGAGTTACCTCTATGTAACTGCTTAGCTGTGCAAGCTGTTTGGTGCAGTACAAAAGGTTGCAACTAGATTCTGTTTTGAAGTGAAAAAAAAAATTCTGACTGACTTACACTCGATACTGCCTTCATTAGGACCACTGTAGCCTCTGCAGTCACTACTTCACTTTTGGTTTTAGTGGACAAATAATGAAATCATTAACACATTTTTTAAATTATCCTTTTTCTCTGCTTGTTTCAGTTTTTTTCGAGCCATTGTTACACCTTTTGATTTGGAAGCAGGAGGCCATGATTCCTAGCTTTTGTGTGGAAGGAAGCATTACTTACTAACACTACTTGTTTGTGATAAATTAGTTGTTAAAATCATGTTAAAATGCAAACGAATGAGCTGAGCAGAATGGCACGAAGTTAATCATAGTAGTCCACATTCGTGCAACCTGCCAGAGTTGGAAATAATTCTGTAGCTCATTGGAAGGCTGAGAATGTTGACTTTCCACAAGTGCTTTCTTCTAGTCCTGGCTGGTTGTTAAATCACCAGGGAAGAAATTACAGAATTATATTTTGACTTCTTAAGTTAATCAAATGTAATAACTGAAATGGTCCAAAACTAACATACAGTTAGGATTTAACACAGAGTTTGTGGTTTTGATGGTGTTTTTTAATTTTTCTTAAACAAATATCAGCATATGGAAATGAAAGAGGGAGCACATTTGAAGAACAGGAATAAGCTCTTAGCAATCACATTTTGGGGCAACAGCTAATATGAAGACATTTCAGACAGATTTATTTACTTCCAAAGCATAACAGGAATATAGATTTATTCAGAAAGCAGCTGGTTTTCTGCTATATGAAGTACAGGGTTGTAATGCTTTACTGCTGTGGAGCAGTTGCAAGCTCTGTTAGGATTAAAGAGTGATTTCACTGTGTTTAAAATCTCACTGAGAACTTAAGATGGGAGAAAAAAAGCTTTGCTTTTTCAACAACCAAAACACAGTAAGCACCTTGGCCTCTGAGGGGTTACATCCACTGCCAAGGAAACAGGTGGCCTAGGCTGGGCTCCACAGCAAAACCTGCAGCTACTGCAGGCTCGGAGCTGTAGTGACCCACCACCACTGCCAAGCAGCATAGCTGGCTGCGAGAGCTGCATGGGAGCACATCTTCACTGCAAGGTGAGGGGATTCAGCCAGGAGACTTCTACAAGTTTTGCTAAATGCTTTGCACAGAAGCAATAAGAATAATATTAAGACACTTATTTAAATCAGACTGTACTTTTGATAGCTGAGGAGTAACATAGTGTAGTTCTGAACAAGCATTACAGAAGAAATCTGAATTGCCACAAAGTGAGTATGATGGGCTACCTTCTGCCTGAGGTACAGCCAAAAAATAACCACCTCTCTGAATGACAAAAATGTATATATGCATTCCATGTTAAGAACAGGAAATTAAACTGTTTCTAAGTGTTATTAAAAGCTATGTGGCTTTTCACAATATACTAAGCTTCACTGCACTTCATGTGTGATTTAGCAGATCTGCACATATAGCTCTTTTTGCATGGAGAAAAAAAACCCCTGCCACTGTAAGCAGAGCTTCCATGCAAAACTTGAGATGCAACTTGTAAAATAGAGAGACTTGCTTTGAAAGTGATTCCCAATAGTTTCCCTGTGTCTATTTATAGGAATCTTTCTCTTTTTTTTTCTTCCTGATTAGATGTAATAATTGGACTATATGAAGACTTCTAATGAAGAAGAGATAAAAGGGACTGCGTGATTCTAAGTAATGATAGGTTGTTTCTGTTGTCATGGCAAGTGATGCATTTAGAATACTAACAGCTTCTTGAGTAATGGCTTTGTTCAACTTATAGATTATTAATAATAAAAAATCTCTATAGAGGGAATTAGTATCTGGACTCTATTGTGATTATAAAAGATTAGCAGGAGGTCTGGTCAGGAGGAAATCTGGACAGCCAAATGTGCAGCAAACATGTATTTCTGAAATGCAATTAAATCTGCAGATTTAGAAAGTAATTAAAAAGTAGAGATGTGAGTTGCAATTTATGGGTACTTTACGGTGGTTTAAATGCCTTTTTTCCCCATGTAAGCCTTATGTTCCTATGTTATCTAAACTCAGTGGATGGTTAAGAACACCTACATAAACATTTATTGAGAGCAAGTATCTTCTGTCTCTCAGTTACTGTGGCAGTAACAGAAAAATATTTATTTAAACCCTCAAGACATCCGGCCTTCAGGTCAGAAACATGGGATTTTATGGGCCTTGGAAACATTCTGGGTTTAAAACAAGACTTCTGCACAAGTTTCATATATAAGGATGTAAGTGCATATCAGAAACAGTTCCGCCTACAATAACGCCTTACTATTTCCAGTAATGCAAGCAGACACTCCAGAATTTCCTAACAAAATCGTGATTCTTTTTTTTGGGTTTTTTTTTTTTTTTTTT
>NDXB01004324.1:49610-65945 GCA_002631895.1 Agapornis roseicollis | reverse complement strand
TCTAACAAAATATTGATTTTTTTTTTTGGGTTTTTTTTTTTTTTTTTTTAATCCCTGATGGTTCAAGTCTGCTGTTGCTGAAGAAGATACTGAATGCTAGAAAATAATCTCTTGAGGCACACGAGCCGTATCTAGCTTTACTTCCTAGAAGAAAATCCTCACCCATTGTCGAGCTATGCAAGTGATACCATAGACAAAGAAATGCTGGGCTGAGGAGCCTTCCTCAGTTGTTTACCTTTGAGCCTAAAGAAGTTAGAAACAAGATTTAAAAGCCTCGGGAAGAGAAGAACAGATAAACACGGGTCAGGCAGCAGCCTGTGACTCATTCTGTGGAAACCTTGCTGAGAAAAGATCCTGCTCCCGCTCACAATACGATAACCCGAACGCCGCCAGGCAGCTCGTTAGGAGTTCGAAAGCACAAAGCGCGTTTTTACTGTGAAAAGGCTGGAGCGTAGGAAGCTCTTGGGAACAGACCAGGCACTGCGGCTGCCGCCGTCACCCGCGGCGCTGCAGGAAGGACCCCCCCACCCGAGGAGGCTCGGTACTCCCGTTGGCCGCCCGCGCCCACCGGAGACGGGGGCAGGCTGGACTGGCCTTGGGCTCCCGGCAGAGCCAGCCCTGCAGCCCCGCGGCGCTGACTTTCGTGCGGAGCAGAGTGGGGCCCGGGAGGCGTCCTGTCGGGTCGCAGCGGAACGACCGCGCCCTGCACAGCCCCGTGCCCCGTGTACTAAAGTTTCGGCCGACGGTAGGAGGGCCGAAGGCTGAGTGCGAGCGGGCTGTGCCCGCAAGGGGCAGCGAAGGGGCGGACGCCTCCGGGCGTGCCGCGGAGGGCGCTGTGCCTCCCGCGGCTCCTACCTTCCAGCACCGAGCAGAACGCGTGTAGGGCCATCATCTCCTGGCGGGGCCGCGGCTGTGACTCCGCGGATGCGGCGATCACCGGCGCTCCATGCCCGCAGCTAGGCTTGACAGCGGCCCCCCGCGAGGGCGCTGTGGCCCGAGGCTACAGTCTGGCCGGTCCCCGTCCGTCCCCGGCCATGCCTGGGCCCCCGCGCGGCGCGGTATCAGCCGCCGCGCTCAGCCACATCTAGAGAGGGGCGCGGCGGGATCCGTCCGGGCTGGCCTGCCTCGGGGGGCGGGTACGGGGGCGGGGGTTTTGGGGAGGGCGTCTGGGGGGAGTGTCGGTTTGAGCGGAGCTGAGAAGCTCCTAACCTGACTGAAGCGACTGCCGGTAATGAGGCTCATTTAAGATGTGAGGGGTGTTTGCCTGGATGAGTCGTTGTACGCATGTGCCCGCCCCTCTCGGAGCTCCGCAAGCAGCTGCAGACGGGGGAGAGGTCGCCGCGGTCCTCCCGGCCGGGCACGAGGCTAAGGGCACAGTCGTCTTCACCCCTGCGCTACGGGAACCGGCAGCGGCCCCGCTGAGGCACCCGCTTCGGTCCCATGCCGTGTCCCTCGCCACAGGCCCCATCCTTCCCGCCCGCGGAGAAGGGCCTGCTGGTGCTGAAGACCCATGCGGCCCCTCTTCCAGACACGGTGGCTTCTGTGAACCAGCCTACCGGCTGCTCCCCTTTGTTTCGGGACCTGAGAGGTATCCCGGTGGGGCAGAACGAGTCCTTCGTTTCTCCCCTTTTCTCCGTCGCTCGTGGCAGGGTCCGTGCAGCTGCGGCAGTGCGCCGTGCTGCCTGCAGCTCAGGCGCCGGCGAGAGCCTTTCCCGTGCAGTTGTGCGGCTGCTGTCTGACGAGACCGGCAGCTGAAATGGAGCTATTACTTTACATAAAGTTAACAAAAAGGCGCACTTAGCCTGCTGCCTGCCCCGGCTTCTATACCCCTGGTTATCAGTGGGGAGAAGTAGCTTCTGGAAAAAGCCTAAAGTTGGGGCAGGTGCCGATGTCGGGGGCCGCATGACGGTGCTGCTGGGGAAAGGGCTTTCCACTGGGCGTAAGGGCACCTCGGACCTGGCAATGGAGCAGCGTAACAGCAAGAGCCGAGGCTGTTCTGGATAGCTGGAGCACGGCTAGGAGAGACAGCCGTGCTGAGGGGCTCGCTGCGTGTGAAATTACAGCAACGCGTATAAACCCATGAGAGATTCTTTCAACTCTCAAGGCAACACGGGCTGAAGAATCTCCGGGTTCTCCATAGCGGATGTCTTTCCCAGCTGTGATGTGGGGAGGCTCAGCACTTTTGCTTGGGGTGCTGCAGCACTGGCACATGGGGATATTCGGCGCTGTGGAGCAGGCACTGCAGAACCTCGTGCAGCCCGAGGTCGCGGTGCCAGTCGCGGTGCCCTGTGACTCGAAGCAGTCTCCACCAGGCTCCAGCCTTCCCTCATCGCTGCTGTATGCAATGATGCACATCTGGCTCCTGGGTGCCTCCCATGGAACTGTGCTCTCTGAGCTCAGAGGCATTGATGGAGTCATGTGGAGCCCACTCGACAGACTCCTAAATTTGGCAAGCGGTACTAACTTGTGATTCCATCTGCTTAACGAATAGGGCCTCTCACTGAAGCCTCGAACATAATTGTGAGAGATGAAACTGATTTCCCTGTGGTTTGGTGCTATGTGTTTGAACGTTGAACTCATACACTGTTGGAAGGTCAGCATATCCTGTTAGAAAAGAATATTCTCTTGCTGCAGACTATCAGTTAAATATTCCAGGCTCTTCAGGTGTATATGATTGTCAGTTAAGGCAAACTGAGCCGGCAGGGATGGAGGAGCTGCTTCCTGAAACAGGGGTGGAATATGGGCTGGGGGGTGTTCCTCGCCCATTCTCCGTCTTTCTGGAGCTACTGCGCTCCGTTCAGCCATGGGGCACTGGGCAGCACTGGCGAAACCCCATCGTAAAGGTCCTGAGCTTTTCTGGGCGTTAAAGACCCATTTCAGAGTTCTAAGAAGCTTGATGAAGTATTAAGCTTGATGTTCTGGCAAAATCCCAAATTACATAATTACATTATTTCACTTACTTGAATTGTCCTTTCAATTTCAAATAGAGATTATACAGACCTTCTCAAAAGAGTAGTTTCCCCATGAATTGTTAAATAGCTGCTGAATTCCAGCAGTGGATAGAGCAATTTCTCTGTACTCACGTCTTAACCATGTATCTGTAGTGGTGTGATGAAATGTTAAATTCTATAGTGAAAAACTCCCTCACAAGGAGAAGACCGCATTAGGTAGATCTACTTTTCATTTTTTCTTACAAAACTGATATTAAAGCCAGGAAAATACCATACAGACACATAATTTCTGCTGTATCTATACACGTTTTTGTCCTCTCTGCAAGCTCGTAAGCACATTAAAGTCTGACTATGGTTTGTGTGGACTGTTAGGAGACTGGGGTTTGGGGTTTTTCCTGTCATTTTGGAATGCACCGTGTAGCCAATGGCAAAATTTGGCTTAGGTATTTTTATTAGTTCTGATGATACAAGAACAAGAGAACTAGCGTGGTCTTCAGACCTTAAGCTGAATTTGCATTCAGAAAAATTATTTCTAGTCAGCTGTCTCCCACCAAAGAAATAGGCAAAAAACCTATCAGCTGTATCTTGTGCTCAGTCCAAGTTGCTTGGAGCTGCAAAAACCCAATATGCTACAGTCAATTTAACTGAAAAGTTGAACTTCTAGGTTGCCCATTAGAAGGTTGAACAGGGCTATTACTCACTTGGGAAGTGCAATAGCTTTTCTATTGTGTTGTTTTCTGAGGTCTGTGTAAAGCTGTCAATCTGGGTAGTGGCAGCAGGTAGTGGCATCAGCTTGTAGACTGGGGGGACATTCTGTCAACATTACTGCTGTTTTCAGTTTCTCAGGTGGATGTCCCTCTTGTTTTGTCTTGCTAGAGCACTTGCTATAGATGATGCTTTAAAATTTTTTGTAGTGTACAGGTCTGAAAAAACCCTCACCTCCTGTTTTGTGAGCCTGCAGATTTTCCAGGGAAGAAAATGCTGTGCCACCAGGTCAACCTAGCAGTAAACTGTAGTGAATTACACTTGAGTTTGGGTGTTAAGAACAGTTGGACACAGCATTTGGACAGCCACCTGTGTGTGGTTCTACTACTCTATTGAGTCATTATTTTTGACTGGGAGTAGTTAACAGAAGGCAGTGGCACTGCTCATTTTGATGTAGGGAAATATCTGCACAACTAAAAAATGAATTAGTTACAGCAGATACTCTGCTGCAGTAAAAGGCTTAAACTTCCAATAGTAGACCTGGTTTTGCTTCCTCTCAACAGTTTTTCCTTGAAACTTCCTTTGGTTTGCTGTTCTGCTAGGACTTTTAATTTTAATACTATCTAAAGTACTTGCTGCTCTTGAGTACAAGATCAGATTGTACCTCAGAAATAGTCTTAGACCTGCATTTTTTTTACTATGTTTGGGGCTATTTGGATATTGTTTGTAAAAGAGTATCTACAGTGGAAGTTGCAAAAATATAGTAGTCAACAGTAAGTAATTACGAGGGTAGGAGTTAGTTACATTTTGACTATTCTGATACCTGTGTTTGCCAAATAGGATTTAGGTGCATTTGGTGAATCCTAATTATATACAGTTTCAAATTAGAAAATAATAGAAGGTTCAAGTGGCTCCTAACGTAGCATAATATATAATCATGCTTGAGTAAGTGTAATTGGGACTTTGTTATTTATTACTGGGTTAAGGCCACTATAAACTCTCAAATAGTCATGAAGAACATTGATAGTCTTCATAATGCTCCCTGTGCACTGCTTTATTTGCAAGGTATGGGGATTTATTTGCAAGACACGGGGATTAGAATATACCTACATTTTTTTCTAGCCTAAGTTGAGACACTGAGACATTTCAAAATAAGGTTAGCATATACTTTACAATTTTTATAAATTACATCATAGATGGGATCACATTTTTCAGTGAAGACAGGAATTAATTATAAATTAATTATAGTGCTGTGTGGCACTGTTTGATCATTTTCAAAGTGACAGTTGGGGCTGATGTTTCTGGTGCCTCAACAGAAAGATCCTGTTGCTGAAATAAAAAGAAAAGGAAAGAATGGATAATAATTACTAAAACAGCCTAGCAGTGTTCCAGATTTAACACCTTTATTGCTCTTGATTTAACATACTTCTCAGACTTTGCTCAAATACATTGGCCATCCATTTAGAATTAGTACTGTTTAGCTGCAAAGTTTCTAAGCACAATTTTATTTTCTGGATTTTTAATAATGCTGTTGGTTATTAATACCTTCAAAACTGGCATGGTTAAGGTTTTTACACTGTTTTAACAAAATTAAGCTCTAATGACTGAAATATAATAGAAACTTATGGATTGACTTCTATTTAGGTGTCATTTATTTGAAAATACTGAACTCACTTGGTAAAATTGACTTGGTAAAATGCTTAAATTACATTTATGGCAATTGCTTTTCTGTAGCAAATGTTTGTAATATGATTCTCTGCTCAGGAGAATGGCCTCATCATAGGATGAACAGCATACCATACAGAAATTGCCTATTAATCTGCAGCTGAAAAGTTGGTTCTTTTGTTTGGGGATTATAATGCACTAATGATAAATCTGGTAGGATGATTCAGTCTTAAAGCTTCTCATGGAAAATGAGAACAAAGAAGGATGGTATTTCAACCACCATCTGTCAGTTGGCATGTCAACAGTATTTTTATGTAGGTGAGATTTCACTCTGAGAAAGCCTTCCAACAGCATTTCTCACCAGAGCTGTGTTACGGTGGATGTAGTTTTAACTCTCCCTCAGTTCTCAGTGACTGTGACAATCACCTGGATCCACACTTTCTAACTGGTGTTGCTTTCTTAAACTCACTGGTGGAAGGGTACTAGCCTTACCCAAACATATTCTGGATGCTTACAGAATAGAAAATCAAAGTACAACGTGAAACCTTTGACAAGAAGTTTAACAATATTTAATGCCTTAATTCAAAATAGTACAAATACACTGTTGTGAGCCAAGTTATGACTGTAGAAACCTTTATTATAAGAAAGCTCTTAAAATGCCAGTGATGTATTGTGTATGAAGTGATACAACAATGCATTACTGAGCATGCAAAATACCTTAAAGCAAGAGATACTGAGTTTGTTGTTCTGTTAACTTGACAACAGCCTAAATGTCAGCATGAGGTGATTTCATTTCTAATTGTTTTCTCAAAAAACGTAAGGAGGTAATCTATATTTATTATATTGTGATAGAGGGCTACAGACAACTGTGCCTTGCTGCCAGTGGCATGTGTTTAGCCTTATTCTCCAATCATCTGAAAAAGGCTGCAAAATATTTTTAAGTTGTGCTTCCTTTTAATTATGAAATCCGTTACTACTTTTGCTGTCAGGAGCAAATTCTATCATGGGGTTTAAAAAGTTCAATAGCATTAAGTATTTATCTATCTAAAAAAAAAAATCTTACCTTTTTATGCCACTCTAAAAGAAATATTAAGGGTCTGAATTAGGGATATGCTTAATAGTAACAGTAGTGTAGTATGAAAGTCTCCTTTGTTGGCCTCTGATCAGTTCATATGAGAAATATCCAGTAAAACGTCATAGCTTGGCAGACTGCTCATCAGTACTTCTCTGATTTCTGGATTGGTGCTGCTGTCTGAACGGATCACTGCTCAGCACTGACATGATAACAACCTGTTTGACTGTCCTTCAGGGTGGGTGGGATCAGTTCAGTGTTGTACCTGCACTCCCTTTTCAGTTTCTGGGCTGCCAAACAAGAGCAGTGTTACAGGGCAGCATGTGATGGGATAAGTGCCAGACCAGAGCACACTGCAGAGAACCCCCGGCAGAGCTCAGTGCCTCTAAGATGAATAGTTTGTAGTTATTTGAGAAAGTATGCCCTAGTTTATCAAATGGTATTCATTAGGCATGCAAACTGAGAGATTTAAATGCACAATTAATCATGTGAACTTATATCACTAAGGACTAACTATTAAATAAAAGCATGATTATTTTTAGAGATTTTTCCAGGACCCTACACTTGAGCAACTTGTAACTTCATCACCATTTTAAATATATGAAGTTGAGCTACTCATCTTATAGTAGTGCACAAAGATAACATACATTGCTTATTCCAAGTGTCCTACTATATTCTTAATTTAATCTTTCTATATCTCATCTCTTAGCAATAAATTCTGGGGAGTCAATTCTCATTCATCTTCCACTCCAAAATGTTTTTACTTCTTTAAGAACAAAATCCCATACCTTTATTATTTAAAAAAGTTACTTTCATAATTACTTCAGGCTCTTCTAAAATAAATGTTTAATTATAAAAGCACTGTATACAATGCTGATACGTTATAATGTTTTTAATTTTTGAATGCATTGTCTTCTCTCTGAAACTAACACACGCAAATACTACATCTGTCCCACAATGAACTACTGAACTAGCATTAACATTTCAGCTTTTTTAAGTTTTCCAACAGCTAAATTCTTTAACTACTGTACATATGGATTTACACAAAATAAAATACAGAATACTTTAGGTTGAGCACCATTAAGATTACAATCAAAATAATTAATGATAAAGTCATCCAATAAATTGCTCAAGCTTAATTTTCAGAAATGCATGTTACTTTGCAGGAATGTGTAAATGACAAGACCAATTCAGGTGATACAACATCTTCTGCTCACTGAAATGCTACACTTTATTTAGACAGGTTTCTTTCTATCAAATACTACTGAAGAATGGGTGGTACATAAATAATGATACATGCAATCTGATCCTTTTACTAAGAAAAATAAAATTAGAGTTCTGTTAAATAAAGATGAAATGCTATTATATACAGTCTGTTAACTGAAAAGCCTCGTGAGACATTCAGGTCTAATTTTAATACTTTCAAATAAATACCAAATAATGCAACATTTACAAATAACACACCAGCAGTATTTGCACAGTAATTATTTTACAAACCAGAATTTAGTATTTCAATTAAGCAAATGAGTAGCAGCTCCTTCATAAATATTAAGGCATGTCACATAGCATCAAAATGGAACCGATGAGCCTCTTGTCGCTTCTCTCTGTCATCTGCTTTCTGAAAAATAATAATAAAAAAACACTTTGTGAAATTGTAGAGCAATAACGTTACAGAAATGAGTTGTCAAGTGTCAGAGAATGGTTGATTTTTACCATGTCACTCATTTAGCAAAAGGTAAAATGCTCAGTAAAACCCTCAATAACTAGCTTTTAAATGATGTCAGCTTGAAATAGCAACAATCTACTCAAAATTGGCTTCTGCTGTCAATGCTCAGCTGTTTTAGTATTTCTGTGCCATTATTTCCTATTATTTGTAATATTGCTTTTTTAAAAGTGGTATTTCAAAAACAAAGAATGTTTCTTAGTATGTATTTATTTATTTATTTAGTATGCATTATAAATATGAGAGGAAGTTACTCTGGAATAATGTCATCTATGTACGTATATCATCATGTAGATGTCATCATGTAGATATTACACTTCTAATGAGATTCTTTTTAAAAATTCCATCAGATACAAACTTCTACAAAGATGGCAGTTCAACCAACAATTAACAGCACCAAGTGGGCAAAAAACTTTTCGTGGTTTTGTTTGCAGGATGCATGTCTGTGCTTATTTATGCAGAGCACACAGTGATCTGCTGAAAAGAGCAGTCTGGATGGTACCTGGAAAAAGCAGCATATTTAAATTCTACTTATGATCCAGGTAATGCATAAAAACATGTTCTTTCCCACAAGCCTCCTCTCGTGTTCTAAAGCAGTACTAGAGTATGAAAGTACTTTTTAAAGGATATTTTGAACACAGAATGTGAGCTTTTCTAGAAAACAGTGTTTTTTTTAATGAGTAACAGTATGTGTAAATCCTAGCATAAGAGCATGTAGCAAAACAGATTTAAATGTTTTTTGCTTCCTTAATCCCAACTTTTTTTTTAATGAGTGAAATGAAGAAAAGCTCTTACAGTATGCTGTTGCAAGGGAATTCAGATTTGTATCTCAATGGATAATTACACATGACAATTTTTCTAGAAATCAGTGCATGTCTTCTGCCATGGAAGTTTGTCGTCTGCTTTGGCACAAGGCCAAAGATTTCTTTATCACACAATGTTTATATATGATAACAACTCCACTGGATTAACTATGGATTTTACTGCACATTGTGGCAGCAGCAGTTGTCAGTGAACTTTATGATGTATTGGTCTGGCTTTTTGGAAGGGATTATCAATGTCAGTAGTGTTCTGAATGTCAAAAATGGAGTGTGAAGAAGGGAGTGCCGTACTCCTTCCTACATTGAAATGCTTGTCACATTTGACAAAATTTTGTAGTCTCACTTAGAAGGCAATTTTCACTCCATTTTTTGTATGCTTCCTGAAAAATTACTACTTCAAATTTGACAGTAACTGATACTCTGATGAATTAATCAAAACTTTTCTAGCAGTGTTATCATCCATGTGTAGTGTTCACATGACTACCATCAAGACCACAAAGCCAGTTATAAAGAATGAGAACACAGGAGTATCAAGGTCCTTAGCTAATGTAGCAGACTGTATTTGCTGTAAGATGAATAATGGTTTAAATTCTTCCTCAATTTCTCTTTCATTTGATGTATCAAAACTAAAAACTAAAAATGGATCCCAAATTTCTAAGGAATGACAGAGCAACATACTATCCTTAAATCCTACAGTTATTTAAACAATACTTGGCTGGTAGACATGTTTGTAACAACTACTGTAGACAAAGGGCTCATATTATCATTTATCTCTAGAGGTCAAAGTACATGGTTTATTGTAACTGCTGAATAAAACACTGCATCTTATAGACAGATATAACCTCTGGGGGAAAAGAAGACATTGCAACAGATGCACATTTCTGTAAAGGAAATAAGCATTTATGAAGAACAGTATTTTTATAAGACTAGCGAAAGAGACAGTAAACCATGAACAAGATCAGGAACACGGAATTTTAGAGTTTTAACTCCCAGTTATGTCAGTGATACACAATACAGCCTTGGTTAAGAGTCTTATTTGTTCTGTTCCTCAACCATTCCTTCTAAAAATTGGGAAGGTTAAAATCAATAGGAAGGCACTGGAAAGTTACAGGAATCAACAAATGTTTATATGGTAGTCTGAAAATGCACACAACTTATCCAAATATTTATGCCTGCTTTGCCCAAGATGCAGCTGTTGGAAATGAGTTTATAATATAACCAATACACCATTTAATTCACATACACCTAATAGTAATTAAAATGGCTCAGAAAGCACTCTGGGCCGAGTGCTTCTTTGTATCATAATACATGAATTATTATATGAAGAATTGTTTTAAACATTGACATTGAATTTCCATTTCTCCAGATGGTGTTATATAAAATTAATCCTCCCCAGCTCAAAGTCCAAGTATTTTTTCTGCTATTCTTGTTGCTGAAGATTTGCTAGAAACAGAGTTAAACCCAGACAGTATATAGTCCTAGCTATCAGTTAGCAATGCTTCCTTGGTACAGTAGGACATGCTAAGGACAGTCAGTGAAAGTCTGCATTTCTTTGCTTTGTGTATTTTATTCCAGCTTTTCTATTATTTGGAGACTGTATTCAATATTTTGAAGAGTAAAGACTGACAGACAACATTTAAATGTGCAAAGCCTATGTGAATGTTTAACAAGGTCATTTTATTTCCACAAGCACAAAATAAGAAACAGATCTACCATGTCAAATTGTGCAGTAATTTTATTTGACAGTTAAGATTATGGCTTGGGTACACAGTAGCATTTATTGGCAATTTTGCCAGTTGGATATGATGGAGAACTGAGTGTAGTCAAGAAAAATGGAAACACATTTCTTTTGTGAAATAAAAGGCCCCATTCAAAATGCTTCTTCAAATCAATGGATTTTTATCCACTGCATGTATAATTCAGACACACAGAGGAAAGCAGCCAATATGTACGTGATTGACTCCATATATAGTTTTGAATGCTGATGTCACTACAATCAGCAAAGAATAATACAGAAAAAAAAGACATTTTCCTTATTTTTAGATTACTAGCAGAACTCAAGATAAGCAAACTGATTTCATGTTCCATTTTCCAAAACAGCACCCCTTAAAACTCTGCATAATAGAAAGCTTAGATATGAAACAAAATGTATCATTTACCTGGGAATAATAGCTTAATGGCAAAAATTCATCCATGTTACTCTTTCCCCTTTTTAAGTGTCTTAGAGCTTAAATAAAAACAATGCCAATTTTAAAGCTTGCAGTAAATTCTGACTCAGTAAGTAAACATCTTTAGGGAATTAATGTAGTCTGTGTCAGAAACTATACTGTCGAAAAATATGCAAAAACCCAATGTACAAGACTGCAAAATTTTAGGAAGTGTTTAGTAGTATAGAAAATACAGAAAAGAATCTAGCTAATTTAGCTTACCTTTTCTTGCCAGTGTAATATGCCAATTATAGCCAGGATGAAAACACAGACACCAATTAAGGCTATAGCTGTTAGCAGCACAATGTTACTTGGGGTCAGATACAGCTTGGCACTCCAGCTATATGGAACAAGAAAATCCAAGGAAACATTAATACCCTTCACCAGAAAGTAGAAAACAGATTTAACTTAAAAAGACCAAAGAATCATAGAATAGTTAGGGTTGGAAAAAACCTTAAGATCATCTAGTTCCAATCCCTCTGCTATGGGCAGGGACACCTCACATTAAACCATGTCACCCAAGGCTCTGTCCAACCTGGTCTTGAACACTGCAAGGGATGGCGCATTCATAACTTCCCTGGGCAACCCATCCCTTGTGTAAGACAGATAACAACTTGGGCTACAGGAACCAGTGGCTATACTGAAAAGACTGAAGCTTAATTTTTTTTTTTTTTTTTTACTTGAAAATATATGGCTGAATATAATTATTTTCAGGTAATGCTATGTCTAAATTCAGTTTCTGTTTAACTTTCTGGGAAACCTACAGATATCCTCAGGGACTGATTTTTTTTTGTTTTCCTCATTAGGAGATTTATCTCCTGCCTCTGCCCAGGACAAAGTAAAAGATGCAGCAAAATCTCCCACAAAACTGCTTGGGGCTTGGGGAGAGGGAGCAGCAGGGTGAAGTAAGCCTGTATGATAGACTGTTTTCTGCAGACAAGAAACTCCTCTTGGACAGGCTATGGAGCTCAGCTGGTTGGGCATTGCTCAGTCTGAGTTTACCAGAGACAATGGCAGTTGTTGGCAAAATAACCAGTTGCTTATGGCAGGAGAATGCTGGAAAGCAAAAAACCTAAGCACTTGAGGGACTTCTGGAAACCATCCCTTGAATGTTGTGGGGTCCTGTGGCTTATCCTAATACCCTTTCTGTACTATAGCCTTCCTATCATGAGAAAGCTGTCAGCAGGAGGCCATGTATCCATGTCAGAGAAACTATACATTTATAAAGTGTTTATTATGAAATCTTACTTCCTGGGATTCTCTCCTCTGCCTTTGTAGTGTCTGTAAACTTTATAGGAAAGCAAAAATAATTTAAGGATAAAATGACAGCAGATCTTTTGCATAACACATACCCTTAAATACCTCAAGACTATAACTAATTTTCTTCATCTGGCAGATGCTATTCCTGTCGTTCTTAATTAGCAACTTAAGCAGCATATCACTTCTCAACTGTTATCTGTCCTATAGTAAAATTAACTGCTGAAACAGATGTCAGAATCATTTCTGCATGGTAAATGCTACTGAACTAAGTAATACATCAAGTGGCAAAAAGCAGCTGGAATACCTGACTAATGGAAACGACAGAAACATGCTCTCTTTCTGGGATAAACATTTTAATTGCAAAGTGAATTCCATGTTTAAGCTGTTGTGTAACTGACCCATTCACTTTTTCTTAAAATTATTAATGCCTGTGGCAACAAATACTGTGTTGAGAACAGCTGAACTAAATGTATTATATGCAACCAGACAGAAATTGCATGTTTGGTGAAACAGAAGTGCTTGTTTAGATCATCACCATGCTTGCAATTTGTCAAAAGAATGTTGGTAAATCTAGCAAATACGTTACTATTTACAGGAATTGAGCTGGCAATATTCTGATCTCTTATGGGCACTACTTAAACAGCTGTGTAAATACCTGAGAAGTATTCTGCCTAGTCACTGAGGAAACTACATCCACAGAACTGACCCCCACCACCGTTCTTAAATTTCCTTGCTCTACAAGTGACTGGTTTTAATCCTACTCCATGCAGTGCCTGAAGTAAGCTCTGTATTAATGTGATTTTTTGAAGTGCAAAACAAAATGATGAAGTTACCTTCGAGGAACATTATGGGGATAGGGAATGACTATAAGCTGGGAGTTTGGTATGATAGCTGTCCATTCTTGTTTTCTTGCAGACTGAAAGAGAAACAAAGGCTTTGTCAATTCATAATGAAACAATATACTTAAAAGCAAAGAAAGTCTCTGTTGAAACATACAAAAGGAGTGTGCTGGCTTTGGCTGGGACCAAGCTAGTTTTGTTCACAGCTGCTGGTATGGATTGTGTTTTGGATTTGTGCTGAAACAGCACTAAGGATCTGGCAGTGGTTTGTTTACCGCTAAGCAGTGCTCACAAACCCATGGCCTTTTCTGCCTCTTAACTGCCAGCGAGGAGGCTGGAGTTGGGGTTACCCAACCAGGATGGCTGGCCCTCGCAGACCCAAGGTGTATTTCACACCATGTGCTGTCATGCTCAGCATATAAAGCTGGAGGAATAAGGAAGGGACTAATCACTGCCTGGGTTGGGCTGGGCATTGGTCAGAGAGTGGTGGACAACTGCACTGTGTATCACTTGTCTTTCTGAAGTGTTATTCCTCTCTGTTATTTCCCTTTCATTACTTTTATTATAACAATATTTTATTTCAATTATTGGGCTATTCTTATCTCAACCCATGGGTTTTCCCTTTTCCTGGTTCACCTCCCCATTCCAGCAGTGGGGGGAATGAGCAAGCAGCTGTGTGGTACTTAGCTGTGGGATGGGGTTAAACATGACAAGGAAAACACACGCAAAAAACCCCAACCCAGTTGTTTTTCATCTTTTTATTTTAAATATAAATTATTATTGCCTTATGTTTGTATAAGCCTTTTATTCTGAAAGCTCCAAAGTGCTTAAAAAAACCAAAGTAAAATAAAGTACAAAGCAACAACATAATAGGGAAAGAAGAAAAGAACCAATTCTAAGAAGGAGGCTGGCAAAGCAATTATCCAAATCAGAATTTGGCCAGGATGCTAATTTGAATACCTTGCTTTTTAAAGTTGTACCATCAGATCTTTAAAGACTGAAAATTACTAGGACCCTACTTTTATGTTTCATCTAAAGATTAGATAATCACAGTAATCTCTACCTCCCACCATACTGATCCTGGTTTTATAACTGAGGTAGAGAAAATTATGTGAGTTTACAGGCTGGCCAGGTCAACCCCAGGCAAGTTTTACAGCCGAGACCATAATAACTAGATCTTCAGATCTAATACACATTTACCAAATAAGCAAGCACTATATACCTCTACTAACATTTACAGACAAATTCAGTCAACTTTTGGTCTTAGTGTTAGCTTCAGGGCTTATATACATATACAAGAACCAGGCAAACAAGTTTTTTTCTGACTTTTTTTTCTGTATTCAAACTACTACTTTTAATGTATTGTGTACAATTCTGCTTACCTCAATATAAAAAGGACAGGGAACTGTTGGAACAACTCCTGAGGAGGGCCACAAGGATGGTCAGGGAGGTGGAGCATGTCCCATACAAAGACCAGCTAAGAAAGTTGGGGCTGTTCAGCCTGGAGAAGGCTGTGTGGAAACCTCATAGCAACCTTCCAGTATCTGAAGGGGACCTGCAGGGATGCTGGGGAGGGACTCTTCATCAGGGACTGTAGTGATAAGACAAGGGGTAATGGGTTTGAACTTAAACAGGGGAAGTTTAGGTTAGATATAACGAAGAAGTTCTTTACTGTGAGAGTGGTGAGGCACTGGAATGGGGTGCCCAAGGAAGCTGTGAATGCTCCATCCCTGGCAGTGTTCAGGGCCAGGTTGGACAGAGCCTTGGGTGACATGGTTTAGTGTGAGGTGTCCCTGCCCATAGTGGAGGAATTGGAACTAGATGATCTTAAGGTCCTTTCCAACTCTTAACTATTCTATGATTCTATGACGGCTTTCTATGATAGGGCTATGGAACTGATGGATAGCGGCAGAGGAGTTGATGTCATCTACCTGGACTTCTGCAAAGTGTTTGACGCTGTCCCGCATGACATCCTTGTCTCTAAACTAGAGGGACATGAATTTGATGTGACTGGACAAATATGTGGATAAAGAATTGGCTGGATGGCTGCACACAAGGGAGTTGTGGTCAACAGCTCAGTGTCCACATGGAGACTGGTAACAGGTGGTGTCACTCAGGGGTCAATTTTGGGACCAATCCCGTTCAACATCTTTGTTGGTGACACGGGGTTGAGTATGCCCTGAGCAAGTTTGCCAGCAACACTAAGCTGGAGGGAAGGGATGGGAGCAATGGGGACCTTGAGATGTCTAAGGGGTAGCCAGTGCCAAATTCATGAAGTTCAGCAAGCCAAAGTGCAAGGTCTTGCACCTGGATTGGAGAAATCCCAGGCACAGCTACAGGTTGGGCAGAGAAGAGATTCAGAGCAGCACTGGGGAGAAGGACTTGGGGTGTTGGTCCATGAGAAACTGAACATGAGCTGACTTCAGTGTGCACTTGTAGCTCAGAAAATAACTGTGTGCTGTGCTGCACCAAAAGAAGTGTGACTAGTAGGTCAAAGGAGGTGATCCTTCCCTCTACTCTGCTCTTGTGAGACCTCACTTGGAGTAATGTGTGCAATTTTGCTGTCCTCAACATAAGGACATGGAGATGATAAAGCAAGTCCAGAGGAGGGCCATGATGTTGGTAAGGGGGCTGGAGCATCTCCCATACAAAGACTGACTAAGAAAGTTGGGGCTGTTCAGTCTGGAGAAAAGAAGCTGCATGGAGACCTCCTAGCAGCCTTCCAGTATCTGAAGGGGGGCTATGAGGATGCTGGGGAGGGACTCTTCATCAGGGACTTTAGTGCTAGGACAAGGGGTAATGGGTTCAAACTTAAAACAGGGGTAGTTCAGGTTAGATATAAGGAAGAAGCTCTTTACTGTGAGAGTGGTGAGGCACTGGCACAGGTTGCCCAAAGAAGTGGTAAATGCTCCATTGCTGGTAATGTTGAAGGCTAGGTTGGGCAGAGCCTTGGGCAGCAAGATCCTTTGTGAGGTGTCCCTGTCTGTGGCAGAGGAGTTGGAACCAGATGATGTTTAAGGTTCTTTCCAACCCTAACTATTCTATGATACTATGAATATCCTTGCTTCTGGAGGGAAAAAAAAAAAAAAAAA
>NDXB01004324.1:36185-49547 GCA_002631895.1 Agapornis roseicollis | reverse complement strand
ATAAGAAAAAAAAAAAATCCTTACTTGAAGAGAAAAAAAAAAAAAAAAAAAAGGAAAACAGAAAAAAAAAGACCATAGCAGTATTTCCATCCAAAGTCTATCAAGAAAGGTAATACCATATACATCGACAACTGAATATTGACAATCATTAAATCTCAACTGACCTTTTCTCCTAAGGGACGAGGAATGCCAACATACAAATGGTCGAGGAAATTAGCACTACGTCCCAAGCCTAGTACGTTGTATGGCAGCTGCAGAGCATAATGTGCTGATTGGCTAAGCTGTCCAGCTGAAATAAAATTGGAAAAGAAGTCCGAATAGGTATTTTGTAGAAAAAAAATCAACCTTGAAACCATTAACTTTCTACATGTATACATTCAGAGTCAGTCATGAAAAAAAATAAAAAATGTTAATCAACTGCATGATTATTTAATTATTAAAGGCTCAGCCCCACATTTCCAAAACTTCTTGTGAGCACTCACTTGCAGAATAGCTCGAATGCTTTAGGTTTCCAGGTAAGATGATTCTTTTGAGCAAGATTTCCATGTTAAACTGAATCTAGACTGCTGTCCTGGGTTCCGTAGTAGCAGTCATTTTGTTTCCTTAGTAGCTGGTGCAGTGCTGTGTTTTTGACTTTTGGCCTGGGAACAGTGCTGATAACACTGATGGTTTTTTTAGTTGTTGCCAAGTAATGTCTACTCTGACCAGGGATTTTCTGAGTCTCATGCTCTGCCAGGGAGGAGAAGCCAGGAGGAAGCAGAGACAAGGCACCTGACCCAAACTAACCAAAGAGGTATTCCATATGTCATGCCCAGTATATAAACTCGTGGCAGTTACCCAGAAGGGTTAGATCACTGCTTGGGTTTGGCTGGATATTGGTGGCAGGTGGTGAGCGGTTGCATTCTCTCCCCTTATTTCCCTTATCATTATTATTATTGGTGGTAGCAGCACTGGTTTGTGCTATACCTTAGTTACTGGACTGTTTTTATCTCAACCCATGGGAGTTACATTCTTTTGATTTTCCTCCCCATCCCTCTGGGAGCAGGGAGAGGAAGGAGGGTGGGAGTCGAGTGAGTGAGTGAGTGAGTGGCTGCATGGTTCTAAGTTTCTGGCTAGGTTTAAAGCACAGTTATTTGGGGGGTGTGGCCATGTGCCTGACCTGAGCAGTGATCTAGCCCTTCTGGGTAACTGCCCCCAGATTATATCCTAGCCATGACTTGCTGTGGTATTGAATACCCCTTTGGCTACTTTGGGTCAGGTGTCCTGTCTCTGCTTCCTCCTGGCTTCCCCTCCTCCCTGGCAGAGCATGAGACTCAGAAAGCCCTTGGTCAGAGTAAACATTACTGAGCAACAACTAAAACCATCGATCAGCACTNCCCTCCTCCCTGGCAGAGCATGAGACTCAGAAAGCCCTTGGTCAGAGTAAACATTACTGAGCAACAACTAAAACCATCGGTGTTATCAGCACTGTTCCCATGCTGAAAGTCAAAAACACAGCACTGCACCAGCTACTGAGAAGGAGAAAAATGACTGCTACTGCTGAATGCAGGACAACTACTTTTTACAGGTTGAGAAGAAATCAGCTATCTGCATTTGTTTTTATTTGAAATAGTGCCAAGTCTTTTGCCCTGTTGATTTACAACCTCATGCTCAATATGTGAAAGTTCACTTTATTCTTGGTCTTAATCAGTAACTACTGATTTTTCTTGTGTCATAAAATAAGCTGAGTAAATTTGTATGACCCAATTCTTACATAATAAATTGATTCAATGAAAGCAGGATTACAGTGGTTGCCAGGTAGGCCCTAGTAAGAGCATGCAATTATAACTAATTAAAAGAGTGTCTGCAGGGAAAAAGTAACACTCTATATTTCCTGAATGGGAACAGCTGCAAAAGATATGCCAATATCCCATTTTCAAGGTATCTGATTTCTCCATTTAAATAAAAAATTTTGTAATCTTCTAATTTCTGGCAAACTGATTCAGATCCTATGATGCTTCTTTGTTCACTGTCTATAAAGCTTAGGAAGTGATCTGGATTTTAGGAAGCAGGAATAGTATCAGCACCTCGTAAGCACCACAATGAATTTAGCCCTTCACCAGGTTAACAGAAATGAGTGTGAAGGACACTTGACAACCATAAGCAGGTTTATGTGATCAGCAGAAACAGTTTTTCCCAAAGATATGATGTAGTCTGTATTTTTAAAGCATTGAAATTTATCTCTACTTTGACACCTATCATTATGCGTCAAATCAGAAAGTGTAAGTTAAGTGACAAAACAAAATAAAATGTGAATTAAAGAACACAAATTCACAAATTTGCCTCCATATGAAGACAGGCTGAGAAAGTTGGGGCTGTTCATCCTGGAGAAGAGAAGGCTGCATGTAGACCTCATAGCAGTCTTCTAGTATCTGAAAGGGGCCTACAGGGATGCTGGAGGGACGCTTCATCAGGGACTGTAGTGTCAGGACAGGGCGTAATGTGATCAAACTTTAGAAAGTTTAGATTGGATATAAGGAAGAAATTCTTTCCTGTGAGGGTGGTGAGGCACTGGAATGGGTTGCCCAAGGTAGTTGTGAATGCTCCATCCCTGGCAGTGTTCAAGGCCAGGTTGAACAGAGCCTTGGGTGTCCCTGCCCATGGTAGATGGGTTGGAACTGGATGATCTTAAGGTCCTTTCCAACCCTAACTATTCTATGATTTTATTGTCAATTTACAGCCAATTCCTTACTACCTTGCCACACTTTCTTCCAAGACTGAAGGATGAGATCCGAAAAATCAGCCTGATACAGTTACTTTTTTATTAAGCTAAAATGCTTTTAGCAGAAAGAAACAGTACAGTCTTCTGAAAGATTAGGCATATTTTAGATTGAAATTTTCCCCATACAGAACCATATAAAAAGCAAGAAAATGTGGAAATAATTAAATAGGATTTGTCTTTTCAGTCCTCTCTTGTGGGGTCAAGCTGTACCGTGTATGCTGTTAGGTGAATTCCTAGATTATGGACTCTGTGCCAGAAAGCATTAACTCAGCAGCTTTGTCTCCAACAAAAGGTATTTCGTCCAGTAAGCTAAGATAAATGTATAAGTCTTGAGTCTGTCCCCAGTTTTTGACTGACTTTCCCTATATGACTGTGGCTAAACTGCTTAATCTTTAGGTCTCAGTTTCCAACTTTAATTTGAGAATTACTCAAATTTTAGGTAAGTAATATTTGAACACACTGGTTATCGATATAAAATTATCCAGGAGCAAAGGTATGTTTATTACATGTGACTTGGTTATAAAACCAAACAAGGTATGTATTACTTGATCATGCTAGAACATAATAAAGAATTTTTTTAAAAGATTTCTTTCACTTTTTCTGAATTCTGAAGAACTTCTCCCAAAAGAACAAAATACTGCTATAACATTTAACATTGAAAAGCTTTCAGAAGAACTTTTGCGTGAAATAGTTAGCATTATGAGAAGACTGCAACTGAGATCTTCCTTTTTCTTTCATCATACAAATGAAACGTATGAATTTCAACTAAATTAAATGAAACAAAAGAAAGCATAATACACTGTGTGCAATCAGCCTTAAAGAAGTCAAGAGTCAGTGCAGCTAGAATTCTTAAAAGCATTGAATAATTTTATGGCTACTAACACTGCTTCTTCTGTTTGTACACAAGTTAGTAGTCATCTACAAAGATAAGAATAATGAAATCATGTGCTTCAGAATGTAAACAGATAATTTGCAAAAGTCAGAGAGAATGTTTTCTGCTACACTGCAGGCAGAAAATGTGCACGTATCTTTTTTATTTGCCTTTAAAATTGGGAGATGTTAGTTAAGCAGGATGATAGTGCATAGAACATTCTAGTTTATTTTAAGGCTGGCTACAAATATGAGATCTCTGGGACTATTTTTTGATTTACTACCTGTATATCAATCATAAATTCTGTCTGAGGGCTCCTCAAATGTTCCACTTGGAACTGCAAACAAGTAATTAAGAATGACAAATGTTCATCTGAGAAATATAAAAACCCAGAACAAAATTAAAAATAAAAGGAGACATTACAGAGAGTCCTGTCAACAGTTGTCATATTTGAAGTTCTCAGTCACTGGTAATTAATTTACTTATGACACTATTTCAATTTTAATTGAAATAGCAACTCTAGCAATTTGCCCTGTTGTAAAACTATTGTGAAGTTTTCTGCTTGTTCCAAAAAGATTTGAAAATACCATTCCATCTTCAAGAAGGAAGATGAGATTTATTTCTTATACTAAGATTGTTCTTTAAGCTTTTGGAAGTCTATGCAAACAAAATGGAGAAACTGGCTGTTACTTGACTGTTTTGCTTCATTGGTGCAACTGGAATGAGAAAGCCTTCTCCTGTCCATGCTATACATACTACCTTTTAACACTACTTTTAAGACTATTTAACACTATGTCTTCTGCATTATGCTTCTTGTTTCAAAAAAAGTTATTGGGAAGCACCCAGGCATCTTGGGCTATGGTACTGGGTATGGTACCTACAATGAGCTTGGCAGGAGGGAGGGTGCTAAACTTTAACTTGGTATGTGAATGAGAGGGCTGGACCAGCTCTGCTCTGGAGCCAGGCTGAGAGAGCTGGGCTTGTTCAGCCTGGAGAAGAGAAGGCTCCTGAAGGAAAGACCTTAGAGCAGCTCCCAGTGCCTAAAGGGGCTACAGGAAACCTGGAGAGGGGCTTGGGACAAGGGCCTGTAGGGACAGGATAAGGGGAATGGCTTTAACCTGCCAGAGGGGAGACTGAGATGAGCTCTTAGGCAGAAGCTCTTCCCTGTGAGGGTGCTGAGGTGCTGGCACGGGGTGCCCAGAGAAGCTGTGGCTGCCCCATCCCTGGCAGTGTTTGAGGCCAGGCTGGATGGGGCTTGGTGCAACCTGCTCCAGTGGAAGGTGTCCCTGCCCATGGCAGGGGCTTGGAACTGGATGAGCTTTAAAGTCCCTTCAACCCAAACCAGTTTGGGATTCTAGGATTAGCTATACACTAATGGTTAATGGTTGGACCAAATCATCCTTGAGGTCCCTTCCAACCTGGTGTTCTATGTTACTTGTTTATGCTCAAAATTGTAAGTCACTGAGTTTACTGGTTCAGAAACCTTAGGCAGAATAAAGAACCTCAACAGTTTAAGACATGTTTTTTCAGTGGTTTCAGCTCATCAGAGACCAAATTTTTGAGAAACAGCTAATGACACTGTGCAGCAAATGCTCATAGAATTTTGCAGAGTTCAATATTCAGGAAACATTCTGAACACCTCCGAATCAATCATCTCCTTACTTTTGAAGTCTGGTATATAAAACTTGAAGCAATATACCTCATTAACTTTTTGAAAGTCTTGTCTAAGAAACAGAATTATCTGCTGTCTATAACACATGCAGTACTTGTTCTTTTACATCTGAATTAAAGCACGACCCTTCTATTTCTATTACATTGATGTAAGCTTGCTGAAAGTTTAAGAGTAGCCCACTCAGCCCTGAGTTAAACTGCAATGTTAGCAGTTTATTTCAGGTAGCATAAGTCCATAAATGAAGGCAGTTTACCTTTATCAAGGGAAGTGATGGCATTTCCATGTAGGAACAATGCTTTCTATTATGTCTTTAAAGAGAACTGATAATGTGTCATATGGGATTTATGACCAGTCTAGTTGAACCAAAGAATAGATTCACAATACTGATACTATTCAGTCAGTTTAAATAAGTTTATGTTGTGGAATAATAGAGCAGAAGATACAAAACCATTATGCAGAGTTGAAAAACTAATGGAAACTGATTACAAACTTGTGGTCTCCTGAAGCACTATTCTTTTTTTTTTAAATTGTGCTTTTCTTGACAAAGTATCATTTAAGTAATCTGTTAAAGCCACTCAGATTAATTCAAAATACAGTAGTATTATTTAGGCTTTCAAAAGTCCCCCAGATTCATTTTGTTAGAGGACTGCATAGTATTTTCATGAATAAAAATATTGTGTCATGATTTTTCCCAGTTGCTGTATTTTTCTCTAATTTGCAAAATGATCCATTTATCAGAAGATTTAGTACATTTACCAAAGTAGTAACTGAAGATATTTTGTGGAATAAACCAAATCTATCAGAGTTATAAAATACAGCAAGGTGTT
The DNA here is from genome assembly GCA_002631895.1 of Agapornis roseicollis. Lineage (NCBI taxonomy): Eukaryota > Metazoa > Chordata > Aves > Psittaciformes > Psittacidae > Agapornis > Agapornis roseicollis. Next base: position 43,416 of record NDXB01004324.1, on the reverse strand, counting down.
GCTTTGTTTTACACACACATTCTTTGTACCTGTTGACAATGTGGGCAGCTCTTCTGGTAAAAAATGCTTCATTGTGTAAAACACAGGATCTGAGTTGTAGCCACTAGTCTCAGACTTGTATGTACGTTCTTCTGTACCATCATCTAACTTAATACTGAGGTCAACACATGAATAACTGTTTTTATAGATTAGATATACATGCTTCCTAGAAAACCTGAAAATTATTCCAAAAAGCTACCTGCAGAACTTGCATGAATTGCTGTGTAGCTGTAACCAACATGCATGCAACAGCTGGAGTAAGACAAAGCCAGTTCAAGAGCTGGGTGATATTTCACAGTGAATGTGCCTTACTCAAGCAGCACCACGACAGTGCTATTTACTTTACAGCAATTATTGGTATTATGCTACATTGCATATAGATGTGTTTCCCCATCTTTTGAAGCTGGCAGCTCCTCAATTTATTTCAAAATATGCCAGAGAGAGTTACTGCAAAAGAAAGGGAAAATATAACTAACAGTAATGAAATACCCATGTAATACGCATAGGAATGTAAAAAGCAGCTTTCAGAAGGAAAAACAAAATCCCACCTCCTCCAAACTTGAAAGAATATGATTTCACTGGCTTTAGTTGAAAGCTTTACCTCAGTTGCCTTGTTATCACCTTTAGAGTTGTCTAATTTGTTAAATTAGTTGAAATCTGAATGGTTGAAGTTTGATAATATTGCATGCAACATTATCAGATCACACAATTTTTGCAAACAAGAGTTACACAGAACACATTAGTAGGGTATTTCTACTTACAGCAACTAGAAGGCCCCTTTTAACAAAATCCAGCTATTCAATTATTAAATTATTCCAGCTTGTTTCATGAATATATCCTTCTTTCTATATAGCAGAATTCTATGTAATGAATCTTGAATAGTTAAATGGCCATTAAAATTAAACTTATTTTGCTTTTGTCTAGTACATACTGCAGTGTTTACTTTTAAATTCATTAGTATAATAGCTGCTAGGCATTTGTGTTAACCTCACAATCCAATTTAGCTTCACAGTATGAGAACTCAATGCAGCATCAGGGAAGAGTAAGCAGTTTTCAAAAAACCAGAGGGCACAACTTCACAGTATGTGAAAGGTCATTCTGCCATGGAAGGCTTAAAACAAACAAAGCAAAACCAGCAAAATGAAAGAGCTCTGAAGTAGCAATTGCAAAGGTTATCATTAATCCATAAAGCTTCAGTCATACAGATGCTTGAACAAGTCATGATTTGATCCATACAAGCTATTCAATGAATCTATTCTTATGATAATACTACACCTACGTATGGATGTTGATCTTAAGAGTAAACCTTAACCATTTATTGTTTTGCAGTTTGGAGCCCACAGGATTAATATATTTAGTAGACACATACTGCAACTATGGTCCTATTTATTTCACAATCTATCAGCATATTTTTACTTTAAGAAAATTAAGAATGCCTGTAGCACAGGCTGAAATACAAAAGATATTCTAATATTTCTAAGTTAAAGGGGAAAAGAGAAACAATACATTAACCTGAAGCTCTAGCCAGGCTTGGCCTGGTTTGTACAATCACAACAGTTCATCTGGTACATCCAAGCCACGTGGTACATAAAAAAATCTGGATATGGACACATTGCACAAAATAATATCCTTCCCCATGGCCTTAACACAGAGATGGCAAAAGGAGCTGTGAGTGTTCATGCCTCAGGCTTCTCCACATGCCAAGGGGACTGGCAGCACTGCTGTGGTTATGGCAATGTACAGCTACCACTCTTACACTTCTGTCTGCCTGTGCAAACAGGCAGGCTTCCAGGCTAGGAATTCCTACAGAAAGAGAAGCTATTGGAGGGTTCAGATGTTACAAAGAAGAGGGAGAAAGCTAGCAGGAAGACAGAAAAAAATTGAGTTATAAAAGGAAAGAGGTATCAGAAGGAAAACCAGGGTAAAAAGATGATGATGGCTAAAGGCAGCCTGATGTTCATAACATGTAGTCTCTACAGGACTACCCCATCATTTGACTTGGTCAGCCCTTGACCATACAAAATAACAATAATAACAAGTTTAAAATGCCTGTCTTATGCTGGTGCTACAGTATAAAACTGCCCTTGTGCACATTCTGAAGACATTTCAGTAAATTATCAGCTGCTCTGTATTAAATTTAAAATATCTGATCTTATTTAAGCTGTTCTGGGTCCACAAGGGCATTAGTTCTAAAAAAAATCAGTCTGTGTTATTGGTAATAAAATAAACTAGGTAGGCAGCCTTCTAAAGAAAACACAAAGGATATTGAAGTGCTGGAGTGGGTGAAGGGCAATGCAGATGGTGAAAGGCCTGGAGCACAAGTCTCATGAGAAACAGCTGTGGGAACTGGGGGGGGGGGTTTAGTCTGCAGAAGAAAAAGCTCAGGGGAGACCTTACTGCTCTCTACAACTACTTAAAAGGAGGTTGCACGGAGGTGGGGTTGGTCTTTTCTCACAATTTACAAGTGGTAGAACAAGAGGAAATGGCCTCAAGCTGCACCAGGGGAGGTTTAGACTGGATACTAGAACAATTTCTTCCCCCAGAGGGTGGTCAGGCATTGCAACAGGCTGCCCAGAGCAGTGATGAAATCACCATCCCTGGAAGTCTTCAAAAAACTCATGTAGATGAGGCCCTTATTAACAGGGTTTAGTGGTGGCCTTGCCAGTGATGGGGGAATGGCTGAACTTGATCTTAAAGGTCTTCTCCAACCTACTTGATTCTATGATTCTGGGATTACTGGGACCCTGCATTTTAGCCAAGGTTACAACTGTTAACAAATAGAGCTCTATAGCTGTCAGAATATCATTAGAAATTTCATAGAAGCCAATAAAAGCCTGGAAACGTACATGTAGAGCTGAAAATCCAGATTGACAAGCATTCTTAACTGTTGGGTCTCCTTAAAATAACACCACCAAAAGGAATAGGGAGTGCAGAAGGCAGATAGCAGGAAATGGATCACAAAGCATGACTTCAAACTTGAGTTTGCATGCTGCTCCCAGATTTACAGCTGGCCCTGATCTGAACTCAAGCATAGAATTCCTTAAACATTTGAAGAAGCTGTTGCAATTGATTTACTCTTGGAGAGAACAGGTCTGCACACATGTTAACTGCAGATGTAAGACCCAGTACTTCTCAATTCTAATTCTGATTTTGGCAGTTACTATTCCTTGTAGCTAATTTAACAACATTTCTTGTAAGATTACAAATGAATTGAGCAATGTGAAAGTAACAGCACAGAATGTGATAATTATTATTCTGCTATCTTTTAAGAACATAGTGGAGTGTTAATAGAAGAGAAAATAACAATGCTTTAAAAAAACCCTTGTAATTATGCAAATTTCCTGTAGTTAAGGCTTGGCAGATCAGAGAACCTTACAGTGAATGAGGTAAGGACAGCCATATGTGCCTTTATAGTTTACTCTCTGCACAAATATTGCATACATGAAAGATACCAGAACTAAAGACCTGTAGAATTAGGAAGATCAGAAGGATGGTGAACATCTCCTTGATTTTAGTCCAGGCCTAGAAGAAAAACTTAGGGTGACTGGATAGTTTGGTTTTAGTGGTCCAGCCTACACCTGCTGTCCTGCTAAGACCAGCAGTAAAGACAACAAACAGCGTAAGCTGACATGGGCAGGGGAAAGGAAGAGTAAGCATTATTCTCGTTAGAAAAATCCTATGTTGTTATTCACCTTACTTTATGGGAAAGAGACTAATTGTTTAAAAAATTCTGATTATCAACCATCAGATTATCTCACTATTTCTTCTATGGAATTAAAAGCTTCAAATACACATACGGTTTGTCCATGATATTATATAAGGAATGCAAGTAAGTTCATGAGAATTAGTTTTAAAATAGTATTTTCATGCCATACTTTTGAAAACTTCAATGAAGAAAAGATGGTTTTTAGGTTTATACACGGCTCAAAAATGCATGTTGGTTTGGTATTGCCCACCAGTAGACATACAAAATGTGGCTTGAAGTATTTCTTAATAGTCAAATATAACATGATTCTGAGGTAGCAGACTGTTTTTCAAGATAATTAGGCCTGTAATTCTAGTTAGAACATGTACTGAATTTTACAAGTAGCACTTGTAAAAGAATTACGTTTAGATACAAACTTAATATAACTGTTTCAGATAACGTGACTTTGAAAAGTTCTTGCAGCAATTATACAGACTCAAAAAAAAAAAAAATCTATTAACATATTACAGTTGAGACAGTGATCAAAGACAGTATTAGGAAATTCCCTGTAGCAATACTATTAGGGTCATAAATGCACTTGGAATACATTACTGTTATTTCCAAATGCCAAAACAGGAGAGGAAATTCATCATGATTGGACTCTGTTAGGTTCTTATTATCGTAAATATGGTAGCAATGAAGATGAATGGTACTATAGCAGCATTAAATCATATTTGATAGCTGTTTCTTAGAGTAAATTTTAAAAACACTGCATTTCTAAGCAGAAGAACTCTGCAAAACAACCCACGAAAAACCCAAACCCTGAAGATAATGGTTAATAAAAACATTTTTGTTCTTGGAAGAGAGAAAATGAGAACAGAAGCTCTGTGCATTCTTTCATGACACAGAGGTCTGTAGTTGGAAGAACATCTTTATTTTGTCATTGATTATTTTACAAGTTTGCTTAAGTAGTAAGTGCCAAAAGGTCAAAAATACACAAAACAAACCCATCTAAACTTATATTTCCTCAAAGTGGGTTTTAGAATCAGTTCAGACTGCTGTGAGTGATCTAATAGATATTCTGCACTTGAAATCCCACAAATACATTATTTTGTCATATTCTGATTAAAATTATGCCAATGTATAAAAAGCAAATTTATTTTAAAAACCAGCATGCAACGTATCATTCAGGTATGCCAAATTTCAGTCTTCTACAGTAACTACATATATCCCAAATCTAAATATTTTTGAAAGTCTAATAACAGAAATTCTACTAGCTGTCAGACATGATTTTTTTAAGCTCATTCTATGAGTTCACTTAAAACATCAGATTTCTAAGTTTGAGACATTGTTAATTGCAAGTAAGTAGCAGCAGTTAAAAAATTCTCTGACTACATGAACAATGAATCTAAATTAGTATAATCAGGTCTAAGCAAAGGTTATGGTTTTTTTTTTATTTGTTTTGGTTTTGTTGTTTTGTTTGTTTACTTTACATATAACCATATTATAGCACTTTCCTAAAGAAGAAAAATAGAGTCAGTTTGATGGTTTTACTAATGTGTTTCTTCTCTTACCTAAGCCTCATCTTTTTTTTTACTTAGGCAGTTATTCATCAGTACTCTTTATTCTGCAGTAACATAGTTATTAGGGGCCAGAAATAACAAAACAGCAGCATACCGAAGTAAGCTTCCCACCCATATGAATCCAGGCTTTTGAGGCCGGAGAAATATCCTGTGTAGGCCTTTACTGGTGTCTTCTGACATGGTTAACAAGATTGGCCTACACCATGATTTGGCTGACAAAGCTTCCAAGCCTTCATCTTGGTAATTGGCAATGAGGAGAGATGCCAGTTGTTAACCCATCAGATCTGGCTGCCTAAGGGTGTGGGTTGAATCCTCTAAGGGATCACAGCGTAACTAGAAATCTTGTCATGGGAACTTAAGTAAACATGTAAGCTGTTTTTAAATTTAGCTTATGCAAAAAACCTTCAGATCGATGAAGCTGAGTATACAACTGGCAGGAAGATTAGTATATTTAAATTAATTTGTGCAAAAATTAAGAAAAAATACTCTGCATTTTCCTGTTAGCATTAGGTATTTGTCTGATTAAAATGTAGGCTAATGTGTTCAAGCTTTCAAACCCATATTTCAACATGTACAAATACAGAAGTAATACAGAATACTAGGTTTGTGTTTCGTAACATCTTTATTTTTTACTAGGGTGGATTTAACAGTCCTCAGCACAGTATTCAATGTGAGAGCATTATCACTGATTTAGGACCTTAACATGTTAGCAATTTACTACCTAAATTATTGCTATTCTTTAAATTAGTGTTACATGGAATACAGTTTTCCCAGTGAATTATGGGAATCTTTTATTAAATTGGAGTTTAATTAGAAATAAGACTTGAGTGACAGATGAAGATGATCACCACTATTGAGCTCAAGTCAGAATGGTATAACTTACAGACATACATACTCCAACCAGGTTCTGGCTTAAGAGTTTGGGATTTTTTTCCTTAAGAAGTGAATCCATTATGTTCCTAAGTTTACCAGTCATACATTAGACCAACAGACTACTTAGCAGTCACCAGTGTCTTCTAGGAACCACTAGTAAAACCTCAGAAAGCAGCATTAACCCTAGGATATTCTAACATTAGACACTGCTTGAACCATGGCCTATTGGATTATTCTCTGGTTAGTATCCTTTTTTTTTTTTTGACTCACGTAAACTGTGGCATCTGCAACATCTCATGCAATTAAACCTCTAGTTAGGCTACAAGTTACATGTAGCACTGCTGCTTTCCATTTATTTTGACCCTGTTACCTTAATGATTTTTGATACCTTGCAGTTCTTGTGTTACATGAAAGGATGCAGCCATTCCCTCTATTTTCCTCACATTACTCATGGTTTTATAGATGCCTGTTAGCCTGCCAGATATAGTGGACAACTTTAGGAAAATACATCTTGTGTTTACTAAATACTATGTTGATTCTTTTTCATGTGGCTGTAAGACTTTACCTAGGTATTTGAGGCCACTGTTGTTTCTTAGTATGTAATTAGTAACCAACAGAAAAAGTGGAGTCATTAGGATCTTAAGTTATTTTACAAACTGATGATGTACCCAATGATTTTTCATATTGGGTAAGCCAAAGCCAACTGTTCAAACTCAAGTTGCATGAAACAGAAGAAAATATAATGCAATTGTACTTTTTCTAATAAATACACAATCAGTAAAGAAAGAAGAGGAAGTTTGGGAGTTTTGGCCTTGTAAACTGAAGACACAATTCAAAACCAGTCCCATTGCACTCTGTAAACTTCTTCCCAACTCTCTAGGTTGCTGATATGCATATATAGACAGACATTCTCATTGTGAGACTCTCTTACCTGACCCATTTTTCAGGTATCCATTTGCATCTACAGTAGTGTACATGATGTAAGGCCCAGGCTGGTTAACACCGAAAGGCTACAGGGGGAAAGAAAAAAAAAAAACAACACAAAAAAAAA
>NDXB01004324.1:15946-36125 GCA_002631895.1 Agapornis roseicollis | reverse complement strand
GGCCCAGGAGGGAAAACACCGAAAGGCAACAGGGGGAAAAAAAAAAAAAAAACAACACAAAAAAAAACAAGAAAAAAACCCATCAGAATAGCCAAAGTTTTAGGAACAGAGAAAGCTATATTAAAGCTATAGTAATAAGATAATAAACCAAAGAAAAATGTTTCTAGATTAATGATTTCCTTTTGATATAGATAATTTCAAAATTTTGGAACCGTTTTTGTCAGAGCATTATATGGAAATTCATTTTCACCCTAAAGCTAATTAGTTGGCTAAGTAATACTCACTTTCTCATGAAGAAAAGGCAAAAGGTTTAATGTTTCTTTGGAAGTTACAAGTAAAATTAAAAAACCTAAAAATTCAAAGAAGTAATTGCATGTTCTGAAAAAGCGTAACTCCTTTCATACTGCACAAGAGAATGCACTATCTTGATGGTTTTTCTATACTGAAAAATATTATACAAATTCAAAATTTTGTTATTATCTAGCTGGTTTTTATTCATGCAAGCGGCTGAATGGTTACTTGTCGAGTACCAATATCTATTTTAAGCAAATCTCTTGAGGGATAAAATGCACTTAAACATCAAAGTACAGTTATGAGGAAAAAATAAATTAAAAAAATGAAAAAAGAAATCAAAGGGAGTTGTGGATTATAAGTGATAAACTATAACAAACACACCTAAGAAAAAAAGAAGAGGGAACAAATATCTGCTGTGGTCTGGAAGGCAAGGAATGAGGGAGAGTTTTCCTTGTTTTTTTTAAATGCTCAATTGAAGCTGATATTAACGCATCAAATTCAGAAAAGCTCTTTCAAATAAATTACAGAAAGAACACTAAAAGAGGAGATGATAACACGTTTCACACCATGCACTCAAAAATAGTAAGTTCTAAACCATCAGGATAAGTGATAATGATGAGAGATGGCATCAAAGCCTGAAAAATCATGATCAGAATGAAATGTATGGAGACTGCAAAGGTGATGTTACTGCATATCTATGAAAGATGGTTGAATAAGGTGAAAAGTGGGTGGCTGGTGGTTAGTTTTGTGCATTTTTTTAAAAAAAAATATTATTTTTGCACCAAGTTTCTGGTTTTGGCCATGATGTATATTATGTTACTTTCTGACAGAGAACTTCTATTACAGTGGAGGCAATAGTGTTTGAATGAACTTGATAATGAAACTTTCACCACCATCTGTCATGAAGATTTGCTTTTTAAACCCTCTGTTTAGTTTTATAATTAAGCTAATAATAGTATCAACCCTCCTTACTATTTTATATCAGAAATTAAACCCTGTCTTAAAGTAGGCTTGAAGAACAAGTAGGTTCCATTTGAAGCAGGTTCTGTATTTTCAAGTCAAAACTGAATTTCATACTTTTGCAGAGCTGTGGAGCTAACACTAGCTTTGATTCCTCTAAGTTCCATTTTTAGGCAACTTTCCCAGTGAACTTATTTGAAGCTAAACAGTAATGCAAAGGTATAGTTACACTTACTGTTATTTTCCGAGGACAGTCGTTAGAACAGAGGCCACTGAGAACTGGAAAAACAAAAAGTGAACTTGTGTTTACAGTAACAAGCCATCCTACAAGCACTATCTCTGAATCTGTTAAAGTATACTAATAGGGTCAAGTATCCATTAAAAACCACAAAATAAATATCTTTATATGACTTATGCTAATTTAGGTTAGATACTCAAAGGAAGTTCTTCAGGGTGCTGAGATGCTGGCACAGGTTGCCCAGAAAAGCTGTGGCTGCCCCATCCCTGACAGCGTTCAAGGCCAGGGTGGACAGGGCTTGGAGCAACCTGACTGTGGCAGGGGTTGGAACAGGAGAAACTTTAAGGTCCTTTCCAACCAAAACCATTTGTGATACTATAAAAAATTCCCAATCTGTTTGAAGCATATTTCTTTGCAGACATTAATCAGCTAATTACTGTTTTATCGTATCTCACTGGTTAACCACCTTCAAAAGCAGAGATTTGACAGTTAAATTCCAGATGAAAACAGTTTTTTAAATAGTGGACTATATTTAAAAATACTGTCAGAGATTCAGCTTTACTGTTTTAACTGCTAAAAAGGGAAAGGCTTTTCCTTCTATAAAAGGGATAGTTTTACAACTTGTTTTAAAGCATTCAAAAAACCTATAACAAACAAATCTTATTACCTATTTATTCTATAAATTCAAACAAAAATCCCATTATCAATTTTTTCTATGAATTCAAAGTATTATAAGCAGATGTGTAAAATGCTACTTAATATCTAAAGCCTATGGCAGGTGTTCAATTACTTTTTTAAAACTTAATAGTTTCAAAAATCAGTTACATTACAGAAATACTTGATAACAGTTATTTATGATCGACTATATGAGAGACAAGTAAAGCCATCTGTTCTGTAACATAGAACATTGTGTCGCGTAAGTATTAGAACATCAGTACTAAAATGGCTTTAAAACAAAGAAACACACAAAAGTATCTAAGGTGTCACAGGCAGTGCAAAAACCAAGCTAAATGCAACCTCTCCATGAATTGTGGTATCTGGAAGCAAGTGGGCCAGAGTGGAAAAAAAAGATGTTTGGACCAGATCTCAGGGCAGGTCATCTTAACCACCAGTAGTTTTTTTAAAGCATTTTATGTCTACTATAAGGCACAATGGAATTTTGGGTACAAAATATTTGGGGACAGTGAAATACTAAAAGGCACACGTAAGATATTCATAGTGTAATAGTCTGGTTAGAAATCATTCCCTACTATGGTCAGAAATGACAGCGTTCTAGTGAAGGAACGTTTCTAATATTCTGTGTGGAAATATTAACAAGGAGTCCCAAATTACCATTCTTTGCCTATGATTTCAAAAATGTTGAAATCTCCAAACACATAAAAACCTGGTATTTTTATACAGTCTGAACCTGAAACCTGAGCAGGTAAGATGAATGTGTGCCAAAGCAGAATTTGAAGACTGTATGTATCTACAAATAGACTTTTTAAGCTTTACGCTTATTTTGTATATTATACATAGGTGTGTATGCAAGTGGAACCAGCCCTTCACATTTTGATTCAAAATGGCACACTACAAGTTGCTGTTCAGTTTTACTACTGGAGCAAATAATCTGGCCAAGTACATCTGACATCAGCTGTAATCAGCAAATCTGCTTTCATTGTCCATACGCCAAATAAGGGAACACAAAACATTTACTGATACAGTAACTTCCACTAAGCATGTTTTGTTAGTGTCCTGGGTTCAGCAGTAGCAGTCATTTTGCCTCCTTCTTCATAGCTGGTGCAGTGCTGTGTTTTTGACTTTAGGCCTGGGAACAGCACTGATAACACCAATGGTTTTAGTTTCTGCTCAGTAATGTTTACTCTGACCATGGACTTTCTGAGTCTCATGCTCTGCCAGGGAGGAGGGGAAGCCGGGAGGAAACAGAGACAGGACACCTGACCCAAACTAACCAAAGGGGTATTCCGTACGTCATGCAAACTATATAAAATGGGTGCAGCTACCCAGGAGGGTTAAATTACTGCTGGTCTGGCTGGGTATCAGTCGGCGGGTGGTGAGCGGTTGTATTCTCATCCCTTGTTATTTCCCTTATCATTATATTATTGGTGGTAGCAGTAGTGATTTGTGTTATACCTTAGTTACTGAACTGTTCTTATCTCAACCCATGGGAGTTAAATTATTTTGATTCTCCTTCCCATCAGTCTGGGAGTGGGGGGAGGAAGTGGGGAAAGTGGGCAAATGGCTGTGTGGTACTGAGTTACCAGCTGTGCTTAAACCACAACAGTTGGAAATACTCTCCCCTGAGTCATAGTAAAAATAGTTTTAGACCACTTATTAGTTCCCTTTTCCTGTGGTTTCTATGCAAAAATACACCCTAAAATGGTGCTGAAAAAATGCTTGTTCCAATTTTTGATTTACCCAGGCTGAATTGAAAAGCATCTTGCAAAGTACTCCTTTCCCTATTAAAATATCACATAATTAGTTATAATTCTAATATGGCTTTGTGAAGTGTGAGATTTTTCTAGAGGATTTTATACATGCTTGTGTAAATTACACTACCCATACACAGTAATATTTAAAAGGCTTCCATCTATATAACAAATCATTATAGGGTATTACTATGAAAATAAAGGTCAGGCTAAGGAGAAAGTAATAAATGCATCAGCCACCAGCAGCAGCTGCTGTTCTGTTTATCCTATGGCCTGCACAATGTGTGCTTAGAAGGATTAGAATAATTTAAATAATGAACAAAAATGCAGTTTTTAAAGTGAACCTCCACTTATTCCTACTTAGCTTTGTCCCTGGAAGCTTATGAACAACCTGATTTTTCACTTGTTCTCAAAAAATCAAGGAGGACAGACAAACAATCAGGGCAAAGCTTAACACCTTTGCAACTGAAGAACACAGTGGGATATGTGATTTGAGAACCTAATTAATTACTCTCAATTACAAATATCATAATCTAACTCTAGCCTTTTAAGTTAAGTCTTTCATTACTTCACACACCCTTGCCATGTTCACTGCCATTCTATGCTTTGTAATTGTAATGTGTTTTGTGCCATATGGTCCTTTAAGACAGAAACCACCAAAGTGATTCACATGTGGAAATAAAGTGGCTCTCATTAACAGATCACACAGTATAAGCAAAATATACACTATGCCAGTCATCACTGAAATGAAACCAGCCCATTTTGTATTAGATTCTGAATAATTTCCAGACAATAGCGAAAAGAACTCCAGTAAAGTAGGCTTGATATGACAGAGGTAAAGCAGTCCCTGCTGGAAAGCAAATCTGCAACCACTGAAGGCACAGATGAAAATAAGTGCAGTTGGCTACAGTTTCTTGCCAGGTTCCTGAAAACAGGCAAGGTAAAAATGCAGTCACTGCAGACATACAAAGCATGCTCCTTCAAGTGAATATTGCTGCAATTTCTTCCTTCCTGTATCACTATGTCATACATATAAATATGTGCAAACATAATTATACTTTTCCTCAAATCATCAATTTATTAAATCTTCCTTCAAATTTTAAATAGCATCAAAAATAAAAAAAAAAATAGTATCTAAACTGAAGATAGATATGTGCAGATCTAATACTACTTCTATACTGACATTATGTGAATGTATTGTACAAAAGGTTCATGGAAGGGGTCCCATAAACTCAGTAGCTCTACCCTTTCCCTCAAAACCAATTAAAGACACTATATAATTTATTAATCTAGCTGTCAGGACATCTCATATTGGTAACTGCAGTTTCTCTAGGAATTTATGTTAGTACTTTGCAAGCTGCCATTGAGGAAATTATTCTTACTGTTTACTTTTCATAGTCTGTTTCTTTATGTTGTATCTTCATGGACACACAGGACATTCTTTCCCTATTGTTAGGCATCATTATGGGCTGAAGACATGGACATTTCTCTTTTAGGCTGAATAACTTGATTCCATGTGCTTTTTTCCTGCAGATCATATTTTAAGACAGTTAAATTCTTCATTCCTTCAGAAGCCAGCTCAGAAATGAGTTTTTAAAGACCTATTATCTGTCTTAAGCATTTTGCTGGGATGCAAAAGGAAAGGTTCAGGATGAAAGAAAAGTTTAGCTTGCCTCCAGTTATTGAGTGAAATCAGACATCCATATGTGCAAAAAAATAAACAAAACCAAAACCACACTGGGGAAATGATAAACACTTACTTAAAGGTTAACACTTATCAGGTCAACACTGACATTAAACACCAGCAGAAGTATCAAAAACAGTGGACAGAATTACTTTGAATTTTAGTAAGTATACTAACATAAAAACAAGAAACAAGGTTGAAATGAAACAAAGCAGTTATCTCACCTCAGATTCTGCAACAGGGCTTCTGCAATCCCTAATATTTTCCACTCTGTTTTTAGTTTTCTAGAACTATCAGACAGATCACTACCACAATGCTATCACATACAAAGACATGATCACATACTTCTCATTTTGACTTGATTATACAGTGATAACTTACCAATAACTTTAACAAAATAGGCATCTGCTTCAAAGTTATTCTTTAATGTATGGATAGCAAAGTCACTGTTGGAGTAGCCTTTGCTTAGCACAATGATATCCAAAATTCCCTAGGAGAAGAAAAAAGTTTATGTTAGAAAGCTGATTTACCCTAGATAATATCTAAATTTAGCAAAAAAAAAAAAAATCCAACAAAAAGAACAAACCAAAAACTCCCTTTGAGATAAAAAGAAAAAAGGACAAAAATGCGTGCAACAAAGTTGTCACCTTTGCACCTTTGCTATTATTTTAGGATCTTTCAAATCTCATGAATCTATGGCAGTCAAGAACAGAGTGCTTCATCCACATGTAACCAGGACCATGCATGTGGTCTGTGGCTTCTTTCTTGCTGTTGAAGAGGGCAGCACAAGGACAGCATATGGAGGGTCAGCAAACTTTAAGGCAGCTATGAGCTGCTGCAAACTGCTCACCTGCCAGGGGGCATCTCAAGAGCCCATTTCCAAACGTTTCTACACAGAAGTCTGATAGTGGCACAGACAGATATAGCAACACAGAGAGATGCTGTCTGCTGTAGAAAAGGGTTGAACTTACATCCTCATATATGTCGAAGAAGGTTGCTACCACCGCATCCTTGATTTGATTTAGATCTGAGAGCTCCCAAAAAACTTTAAACATGCGATGTACACTCTTGCAGCTTATGTTATTGCATGGTACATTTTCTAGTAAAAACGCCTGTTGATTGCTGTAAAACACATACATATATACGCATAAAACAACTAACTTGCTATGAACAGTCTAAATAATAGACATTACCAAAAAACTGTAATTAAGCACTTTAAGTCTCCAGAAATTAAATAAAAGCAAAGCTAGAAGCCACTGAATACTTTAAAATCCATTAGCATATACATTAACTTTACAGACAGAATTACAACCAATGAATACACTAAATAAATGGGTCCAAATCAGCAGAAATCATTTCATTCGCCATCAACTCAAAGGAGTCAACATATGTATACTTTTTTCTGAAACAATTACAAGTGTACTTACCTGCCATCTTCCTTAATCTCTCCATGGTTCTTCAACTTAAACAATACTTAAAAAGTGTCAGTGCTTTTTCATTATGTTATGACAATCTCTTCCCACCCCAGCTCTGCATGATGCTTTACACAAATTTCAGACTAAACCAAACCTCTGTTGATATGTTCTCTGTTGTTTCAAATCAAAATATAAAACACAAAACCCAACCTACTAGCACAGTAAGAATAGGACATGATAAACCAAATTGGACATTTGCTGACATATAACAAATAGAGATAGAAAGACAGGCTGTAATACTGAAATGAGAAACAAACCAACCAGAGTATGAGATCTAGTACAGCAAAATCTCCTTTCCAAAGAATTTATCTAATACATGGCCACTGGTCAGGGGTAGACATTGGGTTTGTTTATGACTAACACAATGACTAACAGCATTATCCACTGTCTCCAACACTGTAATGCTTCCACTCTCACTGGAATTGTGAAAACCTTCCAACTTTACTAACCAGGAGTCCTATTCTGGTCTGTATCCTGGGAGCCTGCTAGAATCCATCACTGCCTTGGCAATGGGAACTGATGTAGTTTGAAGTTTCCTCCTCTCTTTCTGGTGGCAAAACCACGAGATAAAGCAGACAGTGCTCTGTAAAGCCAGCTAAACATGGCAGAGCCCAGGACAATAACGCAAACCAGTTCTTCATACTGACCTTGAACATACTGCTATTTCACAGTAGAAGGTTTTTTTTTCCTGGATCTTAAAGGCATCCAGTGCTTCCAGGATGCAGTGTCACATAGGCACACACACCAGCATTCTCCTTAGGAAAGTTTTACTTTTCTTTGTTTCTATGGTATATTTCAATACTTTGCTACTTGTAAGAATCATATTCTGAAACATTAATTTCTGAAAGAATTAGAGAAAGGCAAAACATTTTCTCTGAGAAAAAAAGTTTCCGACACTGAAGTAAAAGTTTCTTTGCCTGCTGCCAACTTATTATTTCAGAACCTGCAATGGGAAAATCGTAGGATTTCGTTCTCTGTAAGATGTGGTAAAGTCAAATTGGGATATTAAAATATTTCTCCCAAAACCTTGTTATCACATTTCTTAAGCTTCTGTGAAAAATACACAAGTCAGGCTTTTATTTTTCTGCAATATGCTTATTGAAGCTTAAAGGAATAACCCACTTTTTACTATTTCACTGTTAGAAGCAGGAGTGTATTGGCTAGTGTCTGGTGAAAATGAAATAATGATCTGCAATATTTAAGAGATCATATTGTCTCCATCTGAGAACTCATAATCATAACTTGAAATTGTTAAGTGCTCACATTCACTTCATGTACTGCTCAAATATTGTATCAGATTAACAAACTATGAGATAAAGTGACAAACTGAGGTAAGGAAATTGTTCCAATTTCTCTTTTTCATCATCTTGACATACATTTCATTTTAAAATTTTGAGGAAGTTTCACAAAGATGCTTTCTTTCAATTCCTATTTTTTAAATTCTCAGAAATTACTGTATTTTCAACATTCCTCACATCAGTATATATAAACAGCCTTAGTGCTTTAAATGTCTATTTTTTGAGGTCAGCGATTCTCCAAGTTTCACTGAAGGCTGAATGTATTGTAATCAATTGTTTTTGTGCACAAACTTAATTTTTTCATGTGTGCTACCAAGTGATTCACACTTGACTCAATACAAGATAAATAATGAATACTAAAATGAAACATTAATAAATTATTTTAGGTTTTGATTACACAATAATGAGCTGTCCTGGCTACAGCTGCAGCAGTCATTTTCCTCCTTCTTAGTAGCTGGTGCAGTGCTGTGGTTTTGACTTGAGTCTGGAAACAGTACTGATAACACACCGATGTTTTCAGTTGTTCCTCAGTAATGTTTACACCAATCAAAGACTTTTTTGTCTCATGCTCTGACATGGCAGAGGGGAAGCTGGAAGGAAGCAGCAACAGATACCTGACCCAAACTAGCCGAAGAAGTATTCCATCCCACAGCACATCATGCCTGCTATATAAACTGGGGGAAGTTACCCAGAAGGCCCAGACCGCTGCTTGGGTTGGGCTAGATATTGGTTGGTAGGTGGTGAGCAATTGTATTCTCTTCCCTTGTTATTCCCCTTATCATTATTATTATTGGTGGTAGCAGTAGTAGTTTTGTGTTATACCTTAGTTACTGGACTGTTCTTATCTCAAGCTGTGGGAGTTACATTCTTCCCACTCTCATCCCTGTTGTGGTTTAAACCTAGCTGGTAACTCAGAACCATGCAGCCACTTGCTCACTCTCCCCCACCCCTTCCTCCCCTTGCTCCCAGAGGCATGGGGAGGAGAATAGAGATAAAGTACTGGCCACTTTTCTCATTCAGCAATATCCAAGGCCAGCTGGATGGCTTTCACCTCAACAAATTGACTCAATTCACCCTCTTCAGCAGTTTCTGCAACTTGTCATCAAGGACTCCATACGGCTGCCTTCCATCTCCAATACTTTCCCACAGTATGGCAGGACCCACCAGTAAACAACGCATACTGTTTTTCACTTTCTGACAGTTTATTATATGATGGGACCTTTTCAGCACGCATCAGCTCCTCCTCTGGTGACATTCCAAAATCTTTGCCCTCTGGCCAGTCCATGATGACTTCTAGAATTCCTGGATGACTAGAATTTCCTATTCCAGCTCATTGTGTAATTAGTGTGGCCCATTTACTCCATGTAGCATCAGTTGCATGATGTGTAGAGGAGACCCTGCCTTCGAACATCCAGCCCAGCATGGGCAACCAGGGTGCCAGGAGGAGCTTCAGCGCAAATCACTTCCAAAGGAGCTTGAACCCCTTCGTAGGCTGCCAGTATCTCTTTCTCAGCTGGGGTACAGCTGGCCTCAGATCCTTTGTATCCTCGATTCCAAAAGCCAAGGGGTCGACCTCAAGTCTTCCCTGGAGCTTTCTGCCAGGGGCTTCAGGTAGAACCATTATCCCCAGCTGCAGTGCAGAGTACATTCTTTACATTTGGCCTGGTCCGGACTGGTCCAAGGGCTACTGCATGAACTATCATTTAATTTGTTCAAAGGCTTGTTGTTGTTCCAGGCCCCATTTAAAATCATTCTTCTTCTGGGTCACATGATAGAGGGCTCACAATCAAACTGTAATTTGGGATGTGCATTCTCCAGAACCCCACAGCACCTAAGAAAGCTTATGTTCCTTTCTTGTTAGTTGGTGGAGACATTGCTACATCTGTGGGGATCTGGCAACATCCATCTTGCCATTTTATTCCCCAAAATTGAATCTCCTGTGCAGGTCCCTTGACCTTACTCTGTTTTATGGCAAAACCAGCTTTCAGCAGGATTTGGATTATTTCCCTCCCTTTCTCGAAGACTTCGTCTGCTGTATCACCCCACACAATAATGTCATCAGTGTATTGCAGGTGTTCTGGAGCTTGCCCCTGTTCCAGTGCAGTCTGGATCAGTCCATGGAAGATGGTAGGGCTGTGTTTCCACCCCAGGGCAGTCAGTTCCAAGTGAACTGCACAGCCCTCCAAGTAAAAGCGAACTGTGGCCTGCACTCAGCTGCCAAAGGAATTGAGAAAAATGCACTGGCGATATCAGTTGTGGTGTATCACTTGGCTGCCTTTGACTCTAGTTCATACTGAAGTTCTAGCATGTCTGGTATGGCAGCACTCAATGGTGGTGTGACTTCATTCAGTGCATGATAGTCTACTGTTTGTCTCCACTCTCCGTTAAGACTTTCACACTGGTCTATTAGTAATAGCCCTAATAATGGGGCTATTGAAGGGTGAGCGGGTCCTGCTGATCACTCCTTGGCTCTCCAGTCTATGAATCAGCCTATGGAGTCCCGGTTGGTGTGATGTTGCCGCCAGTGCACTGTTGTGTTTGCGACTGGCACTTGTTGTTCTTCGACCTTCAGCAACCCCACAACAGAAGGAACCTTTGAGAGACCAGGCAAGGTGGTCGATTTCCTCAGTCTCCAAAGCAGAATAGCAAAAGCCCATCGATACCCTTTTGGATCTTTGAAGTACCCTCTCCTGAGGCAGTCTATGCCAAGGATTCATGAAGCCTCTGGACCAGTCACAGTGGAGTACTTTTGCCACTTCCTCCCAGTCAGGCTGATTTCAGCCTCCAGTACAGTCAACTCTTGCGATCCTCCTGTCACTCCAGAAATATAAATGGGTTCCACCCCTTGACAGCTTGATGGCATCAGGGTACACTGCGCACCGGTATCTACTAGAGCCTTATACTTCTGTGGGACTGATGTGCCAGCCCATCTGATCCACACAGTCCAGTAAATCCAATTGTCCCCTACCTCCACCTGGCTGGAGGCAGGAGCCCCTAATAGTGATCGCAACATTGGTCACTTACATCTTGTAGACAGGGATTAGTCTTCTTTATCAAAGGAGCTGGAATAAAATTAGCTCTTCCACTTCAGCTGGGAACCTGCTCACTAGAGACTGAAGCTGCAGCTTTCATGGTATGTTCATCCTTGACCTTTGTTCTCCTCTTTAATTCACACACCTGTTCCTCCAGAGCTGAAGTAGGTTTTCCATCCCACTTTCTCATGTCTTCTTGATCTCACAGGTAAAATCATAGGGTGGTCCTTGGCATGTACCCCCTGCATTTCCTGTCTCAAGCAGTAGGATGCCTTTTGTTAATAGCTAGGACAAGCATTGGTACACGTGGGGAGCTGGATAGGCGGTCTCTCAATTGTTTGAACTCCTGGGACAGTTTTTCCACAACTGAAATGACGGAAAGGATAAGACTGTCTTTGAACTCTTGGAACTGACGAATCATTTCATCCACTGCTGGTGGTACTATGTCATTCCAGGTTATTGCTACCAATGAATGGGCATATGTTGGTGGTGCACTCTGTGTAAAAATCTGCCACATGGGTCATGTACATTCGACTTCATCTGGTTCTACAGATGCATTCCCAGCATCCAGACTGTGATAGATCATCTCTACAATGGCTGATTCCCTCAGACATTGGATGCCCTTCTCTAGTGTGGTCCAGTTGGCCGAACAACTCATAACATCATTCTTGTATGGAAACCTTTCTTTCACGACTCCTAAGAGCTGCCTCCAAAGGCTGAAGGACCATTTCTGTTTTGCAGCTGCTTTGTCAGTTTCCCCTTCCCCAGCAAGTGATTCCTGCTGCTTAGCTTCCCTACCTTCTAGTTTGTGACCATCAGCCCCATTGTCCCAGCATTGGAGCAACTGGGTGATGATGTACTCCCCTGGAGCACAGGTAAAATCTTTCCACATATTCCATAGCTCGGCTGAGGTCCAGGTTGAGAAGTCACCTTTTCTTCTTCCTCCTCTTCATGAAATAAAAACTCTTGATCAAATGCTGTCCCATGTAGTAAGTTGCATTGGATCTTCATCTTGCTTTTTGTGCCTCTTTTTTGCTTTTCCCCTTGTGTACAGGGGCAACCAATATTGGCACAAACTGGTCCTTTGGTTTGGCTGCAGTGACTATCACTGTGGTTGGAGTGGCTGCAGTCTGTTGTCAGGGTTAGTGCAGCCACTATGCTGTGCTCTCTGTTGCTGTCAGGGTTTGGGCAGCTGCGATACTTGCTGCTGGTGCTAGTGTAGTTACTGTGCCTGGGTTAGCTGCACTGTCTGTTGTAGTCAGAGTTTGAGTAGCTACTGTACTTGTCACTGGGGCTGGTGTAGCTGCTGTGCTTAGAGCTGAAGTAGCTGCACTGTCTGTTGTTGTCAGTGTTCGAGTAGCTGCTGTACTTGTTGCTGGGGTTGGTGTAGTTACTGTACTTGGAGTAGCTGTGTTATCTGTTGTAGTGAAAGTCTGAGTAGCTGCTGTACTTGTCGCTGGGGTTGGTGTAGCTGCTGTATTTGGAGCTGGAGTAGCTGTGTTGATCGGTTGCTTTGCCATCAGAGCCAGAGACATCTTTTTCCCTTTGAAGGTGCTCGATAGTGTAGAACAGAGCTCTGTAAGCATAGGCCAAGCCCCAGCACGTTGCTGTGATTTGTTCTTCTCTGGTATGACCAGGATGACAACACACCTCATTTAAGTGTTTTACTAATTTTTCTGGATTTTGCACTTGTTAAGTGGTGAAGTTCCAAAGCACTGGAGGGGCCCACTGACCTAGGTACTTGCCCATACTACCCCACACACCCTGGCACTCATGACTGTCCAGACTTGAGGAACATCTCTTGGTCCTCCTATATTGCCACTGAACCTTAGACAAGACCCAAACCTGACTCTGCTTAACTTTCGAGATCATATGAAATGGTCATGGGTAAAACATACTCTGTATATGTGCCAGCATAGTGATCCCATTACAATCAGCAGGCAGGTCTCAAGGGCATGCGAAGGCCATTCAAAACTTCCAGAACTCTCAAATATGCTGTGAATAGTCCGGTGAGGGAGCTGGGAAGGTAAAGGAATGTCTCCTCCATAGGTTGACAACCCGAGGAGGAAAAAAAAGATGTGTAATTGCTAAACACTTCCATTATATACCTCCCGAAGTACAGAAGTGATGACCACTGTGGAAACGCATGCCAGGTCAGTTCTGTAGTCAATGAGTCTATTTTATTACAAGTCATTACCATAAAGTACAGTGAAATAAGAACCTTAGCCCAAGCTCCCCTGGCTGACAAACACTAAAATAGTAAATACCTCTGTAAGATATGGCATACTGAAACTCTGAGATCAAGAGCAACAACTTTGAAAGCCAATAAATCAGCATTGTGATGAGTGACTATTAATCCAAAACAATGAATGCTTATCATATGATTTAACACAGATCTGTCATTATCTCAATCCTTCATGTCCCATCTTGGGCACCACAAAGAACTATCATGGTTTAAACCCATCTAGTAACTCAGAACCACGCAGCTGCTCCCTCACTTTCCCCCGCCCGCCCCATTTCCAGGGGGGTGGGGAAGAGAATCAAAAGAATCTAACTCCCACAGCTTGAGATAAGAAGAGTACAGTAACTAAGATATAACACAAAACCACTACTGCTACCACCAATAATAGTAATGATAAGGGAAATAACAAGGGATGAGAATACAGCTGCTCACCACCTGCCAACCGATACCCAGCCCAACCCAAGCAGTGATCTAGTGCTTCTGGGTAATTGCCCCCAGTTTCTATACTGGATATGATGTGCTGTGGTACGGTGCTATAGTTATGGCTGTGTGGTATAGCTGTAACTTTGGCTAGTTTGGATCAGGTTTCCTGTCTCTGCTTCCTCCTGGCTTCCCCTCCTCCGCGGCAGAGCATGAGACTCAGAAAGTCCTTAGTCAGAGTAAGCATTACTTAGCAACACCTAAAGCCATTGGTGTTATCAGCATTGTTCCCAGGCTGAAAGTCAAAAACACAGCACTGCACCAGCTACTAAGAAGGAGAAAAATGACTGCTACTGCTGAACCCAGGACACTTCCCATCCCTCTGGGAGTGGGGGGAGGAAGAAGAGACAAGTGAGCAAGTGGCTGCATGATTCTGAATTTGATGAATGGCCTGGGTTTAAACCACAACATGAACAGTAATGGAAACCAGAAACCAACAGCGGCAGTTGCAGTGCTATACTGTTTGCAGAGGGAAGAGAAATCAGCTGTTTGCTGCCTTCTCAACTGTTCAGTACTTTCTTGGAAGAACTCCCAATATCCGAATCTGGCCTTTGAGCTGCCAGTTGAGTACTTGTGTTACTTAGGGCTTTAATACACAAGCATCACTAGAGTCAAGGTATCTACCTTCATGTTTTATTTCTGCTAAATTCTACAATTAGCAAGGGCAAGTTAATGACCTATTATTATGAGCCAAATTTTAAAGATTAACTTCATCATAAAAAAAAAAAAATCTCCTTGTAACAATGAAAATTATGAGCATTGTTAAATGACAAAATGTCTCTGAAAGTCTACAGGAAAATACAAAACCAGACTCAGCTGCAATGGTTAAACCTTACAATCAGTACTGGAGTGCTAGAAGAATGTGTAACAGTACATCACCTTAAATATTGAGAAGAGGCAGAATAAAAGAACTCTGAACTAAAACTAGCATATCACTTGTAACATGCTATTTGCAGTATTTTTAATATTTAGGTGTACAGACCAATATGTACACAGTGGCAGCTAAATTTTATGTACTACCTGCATAGCTTTATCCCACAAAGCTTATGAGTGATGCTCAATAAAGTATAGAGTTATTTACAATTTGGAACCTTCTGATGAGGTTACCTATGCAGCAAAGCCACATTTAGTAAGACTGAATAACTATACGCAAGGCTTAATACCAAAGACTGAAGACTTATCTGAGCTTCATTTTAACGTGTTTCTCTGCAATTAGAATTAATTATTTACTGCTTAAATTCATACATCTCTCATTCTGTCAGTTTTATGCTAGTTCATTTACAGTTATACAAGGGACATCTAAATGACTAGTATCTTACTCCAGGCACTCAGAATAATTTAGTTTGCCTCTTTCTTTTAGTTTTGATCAATTACAAGGTGCTCATCAATCCTACATTTAAAAGAAGATCTGTAACAAACCTTGTATCTGACAAGGAACAATGAACAATGATCTAGGAAGACATAATTTGGTCAAGAGTCCTTTTAAGTATATCCATATAAAAGGTTAATACATATACATTAATTGAAAACTGAGCATGCATACTTGGAAAACTGTCTAGAAGTCTATTACATCCAAAGTTTTTCATTCAGTTGTCCATATCCAGTTGTTTGTTATCTCCAAGTTTCAGTCTTTACTGTTATTTATCAGCAATATCAGAGAGGATACTGTATCTCTAACTTTACCACTACTTTAACAGTGAAAAACATTTCCTTTGAATAAAAGCATAATTGGAAAAAAAGCTTCCTTAAATTACATGTTTGCAATGCCAGATTATTAACCATTATTAACATCTAATTTGGACACAAGTGGTTAAACAAAACTTGTTCCGTTTAATTAGGTGTGACAAAGGTAGGTATTTATAAACTCACATGCAGTGCTTAGACTTCCATTGTTACTACAGCCAACTTAAAACCAGCATGTGAAAAAATAAATGCAATTAGATGAGACAGGAAGTACAGATGGATCAATTAATAACTACTGATAAAACCCCTCTACCTATTGTTATTCTATATACATGGTTTCTAATACGGTCATAACTTGAGGAAAGAAAAATTCATTTATGTATCTAGCCTGAAGAAAAACCTGTGGACTAGAATTCTAATGTTCAGATTTTGACCTGATCCCAAGTCAGAAGTTAAAGGGATATATAATAGAAAGAAAAATATGTAAAAATCTACTGCAAATTCAGCATCTTCACCTGCTGAGTGACGTCTTGAGTCTCTGGGTTCAAACCCCCACAATACTTGCATCCACAAGTGAGATTTCTTTTGTTGTGTGGTTGTTGAGGATGTCTCCTTGCTATCAGAACATTACACACATTATTAACGATTTTCCTGACTTACTCACCTGGAAGGACAATAAACTAATATTATTCCTATCATATCTTTATTTCAGTGTTTTGTAGATATTTTTAAGGATTTGATCTGAAAGTGCTTTCCTGAATTGTGCTGAAAGCATAATTGATTTTAATCATATTATTCCATATATTTCCAAAGGAAAAAAATGATTTCTGCCTCCTTTAATTGCTTTAAGTTACAGATGGCAACTAGAAGCCAGACTTCCTAGACTATAGCACAGATTAAGGTCAAGAGTTCACAAAAATGCTTTTATCATTTAATCACCATAATCAATCACTGAAATTAAGGCTGTAGATGTAGCATGAAAGGCTTCAGAGAAAGAAATAGGCAGCTTGATCCAGAAGTGTTTAAAATCAATTAAATAAGGTTTTCATTTTAATTTTCTCTAATTTAAGAGGAGCTTTTAATTCCCACACCATTTTAATTCTTTTCACTCTGTGACCCAGTTACACATTGTGCAAGAAAGTATTTCCTTAAGTTTCTCAGAAACGATGAATTAATATTAATCTGAAAGTGGCGTTTCACAGGGGGTGATTTTCACTCCCATCCCAAAGTATAAAGAATCTGTTTCCATTACTTTTCTACAAATACTGGAAATACACCATGTTAACGTGCAATGTATTTCTTAATTTTTGGTTTACTTCTTTCTTTTTTGCAGACTTCCTCAGCTCTCTGAACTTCCCTTTTAACACCTTGTCAAACCATCTGCCAGTACCTTCAGCCCTTATGCCTTACTATGTCACTCCACTTTGAAGTCAATTTTCAAAATAACTTCAAGATGCATCCAACTGAATAAACAATTTCAGGAGCAAGGAGTGCATCACAGTATTTCATTGCAACAAGGCATAGGTATCTTCCTGACTTTTTACAGCAGTAACTATTTACAAACTATTTAAATGTTCATAATATTACACTGCCATATTTATATACCAGTCAGAGGAGGGAGGCTCCTAAGAATCTTAAAAGATAAAATAACTTCAAATAAATTTCTTAACTCTGTGAATCTTCACAAAGTCTTTCCAAAGTGTACCTGCTATCAGGGTAAACACTTAAAAATAGCCTACAGTACAGCTCAAAACAAGATTTGTGGGGCTTCAGTAAAAACAAAACCAAGAACAATTTTACAGGTTAGATGTCTTGGTATTCTATGAAAAAGGGAGGAATTTTGTTCCAGTCTGCTCGTTAGACAGTCTACAGTTTTTATTCAGTGACTGCTGAACAGAAGACACAACCTCCCAATTGTGCAAGGCTATGGAGTATAAACCTGATGTTCAGTGCCCCAGTGCTTTGACTTCACCTATGCAAGTTTTGGGCACTAACATAAAACCCCCTTCTCCTCTGCTGTATCTGAATACGAACAGCTGCTGTGCTAGTTATTTTCAGGCTCAGAAGTACAGACATAGAGCTCAGCTGCTCACTGCCTTGTCTCTGAATCACATCATGTAGGCTGAATACCAGCATGTGGCTCTTCAAACTGGGTCATTTTCAGATATGTGTCAGTATTGGAAGAACTCTTAATATAAAAATGTTTGTGGGTGATTAATATTTAGGCAACCACTAGAGAATCTCTAATGACTTCTTTAACTTCAGCATCTAAATTCTGTCTATATACTGTTTTAAGCACCAACGTGAGCTCCTCAGTTTTTTCCCTTACTATTAATTCAAACTATGAACCTGCATGCAAGCTTACCAAAAATACCATACAGAGTAAGATAATAAATACAAGTGTAAGAGACCTATTTTACCTTTTAATACACTAGCACAAGTATTTGTCATAGATCTCAGTAAAGAAGATGTTAAGATTCCATAAGGTATTGATTAAAAAAAGGGGAATATATGGCAGGGGGGTTGGAACTAGATGATCTTAAGGTCCTTTCCAAGCCTAACAATTTTATAATTCTATGATTCTGTGATACCATATCTAATTTTACATCTCTTCAGATCCTGGAAAACCCAGTTTATGCAGCATGAAGCAGACCTTGAGTCAGGGCATGGCATGCTGCATATATCCTGTCTGCAGTGAGTGAGGTTCACTGGCACTATGGCCTCTAGAGCTCTTTCAAGTTTTTCTTAGAAGTAAACAAGTCTATTCATCATTTCTACTGTCAAGCAAAAGGATGTTCACGTGAAAACATGCTGCTTCACTTTAAGCTAGAGACGAGGACATTCTAGTGGTATCATCACCAGGTGCCAAGTGAAAGCTGCCTGTCTACAGGTTTCTCCACTACAATTAGCTAGCTAAGTCTGTCGTGTAGGCAAGTAGTGTGTGCAGAATAGCACTGGTGTGCACCTACTCAGGTCAACTGCTATGTGGATCACTAACTCCTCAGTGTACAACAGCCTCCCTGTAAGCATCACTGCATGTTCTCTCCTACCTAACACAAGAAGGTAGCAATACAAAGTACTGGGAAAAAAAGTAATGAAGACAGACAAAAGGAAGAAGGAGAAAGATTACACTGACAAATTCAACAGGAAAGATTAGAAGCTTCCCTCCTTCCCCCTTTTTTAGGGGGAGGGGGAAGTGTATTTATTTCAGTTAAATTTGAACAATACAATATCACTGGTAAGTTATTAGGTATGTCTAAAATCCCTGGTTCTCAAAAGGACCAAAACACAATTGCATTTTTCAGTAGTCAACAGTTGGTGTTCACTCCATGTGACAGCATGGAGCAGGCTCCTCAGCTCTCAGCAGCCAGTGTTACTAGCCAACATTGGAAGCAGAAGTCAGGATTATACAGATGATTTGGAAAGAGAGATTATCCAAGATGAGTAGCTAAAATGGTACTTCATACTCCACTCCCTGGTGTGATTACCCATCTAGAGTCCCAGTTCAAGCCTATACAATTATACATTCAGAATATACCTTATAAATGAATACCTTTTTAAAAATGAAACACTTATCAGAGATCAAAAGTCATGCTCACTAGATAAAATGAACAAGATGCACTAAAATTAGTAATTTGTATGACAGATGATTGAACACCTACTTGATAATCTTTATTTTTAGGTTTACATATACTCTACCTTCCAGATGTGTTCTTTAGTATAGCAAGAGCATCTGGGTAGCCATCCATATTGTAATCTCCAATATGAAGTGTAATTGGAAATGAAGTTTCTGTTGAAGATCTGTCACTTTGGTATGGTACGAAACCCCAGAGCGTCTCTTTATTTCTGAAGTCTTGCAAGACTGGAATCCACTGTAAAATAAAACAAANAACTCTTCTTGGAAAAGAAACTAAAGCAATTGCTTAGAATATTAACAGGTGTTGCAATTTAATTATTACTTGAATTTTTAGTGATACAGGTCATGACTGCCTCTTATCAATGTTGTAAAGCAAATCATAACACACAGGCTTAGCTAAAATTAATTCATGTAAAAAAATCTAAAAAAAAAAAAAAAAAAAAAAAAAAAAAAAAAAAAAAAAAAAAAAAAAAAAAAAAACCCACAAAACAGCTAGGTAAAGAAATCAATTTTCTTCATTTAAACAACCTAGTTCTTTCTTAAACAGCTGATATATGTTCACTGCATCAGGATTCTTAACCATTTAAAAATTTCCAAAGAGGAAATAATGATTATTTCCTACCTCTGTTACCAAATGAAAAAATTAGTTTTAAGTTTTTTCTATTCCAGAACAGGAAAAAAAAAAAAAATAAGAAAAGGTTGTAAGAATAAAGGACCCGTATTTTTA
>NDXB01004324.1:0-15891 GCA_002631895.1 Agapornis roseicollis | reverse complement strand
ACCTCTTTTACCAAAAAAAAAAATTATTTTTAAGTTTTTTCTATTCCAAAAAAGGAAAAAAAAAAAAAATAAGAAAAGGTTGTAAGAATAAAGGACCCGTATTTTTACATGTGTCCAGTGTATGAAAATGTTCAGGAACAACTTCAGTGAAATTCAGGCTTGCCTGGAATCTATACTAATCCTCAAGTATAGGTAAGCCCAAATCACAAGTCCTATTATTTTTCCTCAAATGGCAAACAACAGGCAGCATTAAAGCTGGAGAAGGGGTGCACCCTCATTAAATTTGTAGACATCACCAAACTGGGGGATACTATCAATATGCTTCAGGAGCAGAGGGCTATTCAGAATGGTAAGAATGGGCGAACAGGGACCTCATAACAGTCAGTAAAGAAAGTCCAGTACAGGGGAGTAAATCCCCACAAACAGTACAGGCTGGAGACCCACCAGCTGGATAGCTGCTTTCCTAAAAAAGATGCCCAGGTCCTGGTGAGCAGTAAGCTAAAGCTGAGCATGGCAGCTGTGACAGCATAAGAGCATACTGCACTGTAACTGCTTCCTATGCTGCTGATTGAGGCAAGCCATCCCTACTTTGTTTGGCACTTGTTAGTCTGCATCTGGATTCTATATCCAGTTTTGTGCCCCATGGTTCAAGATCTGAGAATACTGAGTGAGTTTACAGAAGGGTCACCAAGATGGTCTGACAGTGAACATTTACTCAAAGGACAGGCTGAGGGCACAGCATTTGTTTAGCCTGCAGGACAGAAGATTTCAGGGGGTACCTCATAGTGGTCTTCTAATGCCTGCAGCAAAGAGAACTGAGAAGATGGAGCCAGGCTTTCTACTGAGATACAAGATAGTTAGAACAAAAGATGATGGTCTGAATTCAGTTTTGTCCTGGCTTGAAGCAGGAGGCTGGTTCTCCTAAGGCTCATTTCAGCTTGAATGATTCTATTATTGATGGATACTTAGAAGTTCAAGAGCTTCAATTCTCTTTCTATCTCCCCAACAGCACCAGATACTGAACCATTCGATAAGAAATTAAGATTACTGAATCAAATAAAAAGTAAAAAAGAAATGCAAAGTATAATTTCTCCAGGACAAGAAATAGAATCTATCTGTACTCACTTTCTACGAAGTGCTGAAGAAGTGCTAAACATCAATTTATCTTAATTAAAATCAAAAGTAATTTTAGGAGTTGGTATGAATCCAAAGTACCAGGGTTAACATTTCAGTGCTATGGAAAAATTCAGTGCCAGTTTTAAAACCAGAAGTAGTTTCATATGTCAATTAACTTGCAATGCCTTCAAAAGGACAGAAGGGTGCCATCTTAAAGGACCACTATCACCAGCATCAAAAGCACTTACAGCATCTTAAATGTTTTTCATCCAAGCCTTAATTTAGCTATTTCAGGAACCAGAATGAGATCCCTGACAGCATGGTTGCCTGCTGTGGAAAGACTCCCTCACTAACACAATTCAGTAATCAACACCATTCCTGCCATATGGCAGGAATGTGTGAGACTTGGACTGGTTCCTTGAGATTACCTACAGCCATGCGTGTATTAGAGAAGCCTGCAGAGTTGTTGAAGAAGTATGCTAAGGTCACCTTTGGGTATCACACATGGCTTAGAAGCCTGGACCAGTCCTGCCAGACACTGCTTATACTTATTGCATGTCTGCCTATGTGAGTGGTGGCATCTTGAGCTGCAGTGATGACCTCTACCACACTTGGTGAAAACTTAGAGCTGAAATTAAACATACCTTACCCTTCCACCCTCCCCCCACCATGCATGCCCATGTAGTTACTGCTAGCTGCTGAAGATTTGGAAAAAATGAAAAATAAGAAAAAGACTCTTAACCCAAGGGAAATTTTTCAAAGGGTTAGATTTCTTAGCACTTACTCATCATGCAGAAGACAGATGAAACAGTATTATTGCAAACAACTGTAATTCTGAAAAACACTGATTGAAATCAGAACCATGAAATATAGCTTTCACTTTACACAGTACCATTCACACACTCATTGCAGTGAAATCCAGTTATATCCATCATATACTTTCTAAATGTTTCCATGTAAGGTAACGCTATTTTAAAGGAAAAAAAATAGGTTTTAGGCATAAATGTGAATTCATATTCTGTTTTTACTCTACTTGGAGTGATTCATAGAAGGCAATTTACAGTCATCAGGTCTACAATATACAAAACAACAGGTGAGCAAAACAGAAACATCCCCTATTGCAACCAAGCATCATCACTCTGCATGATTCAGAGTAAGACTCATCCATCCCATGAACTGGTTGTAGGACTCACAGCTGCAGCTGTAGAACCTTTTAATAACATCATTCTTTGATGTGCAACCAGAGCATGCTCTAGCACCACATGTACCTTACTCTGAGAGTTTAAATTCAGAGTAACCCACATGTTTGGTAAAACTCATTCTGTGTATTTCGTTTATAAATAGCAGTGTAACATAATCATGTGCAATGCAGTGCAAGAGTAATTGTTCATGTGCCTCAGGACATACACTTCAGTACAGAAGGCAAAAAATAAAAATATGTTTGTCAATAATATAAATATCCTACTTCTTTTGTATTTGATAATCCAGACAATTACTTAGGGTTCGTGTTTGCTGTTATCATTTTAATAGAAAAGAGACTAAACCTAATTTTTTTTCCTTTCACTATAAGATATAAATAGGTAGGTATAATGAGGACACACAAAGCTATTTTTTGCTGTTTCCTGATCATATGATTTCTATTACCTAGATCAGATGCAAAATCATACTGAAAAATGGAATGAGTGTATCAAAAGGAAAACTTAAAATGAACACATAAAATTTAGAGAAAACAGTTTTACTTCTTCCCTTTCTGTAAAATTAAATTGCATAGCACCACTGATGTTATTTATAACACTTGGATATGTATTTTTAATCCCTCAATTAATGATTTCGTAGGCTAAAATAAGAAAACAAAATCTTTATTTCAGTGCTTCAAAATTTGTTTTCCAACTCATTTTAAAACAAGCCTAAAAAAACAAAACCTACCTGCTTTTCAAGACACAGAACTGAAAAAAAATGCTTTACTGCCCTGTGAAAATAGGGTCTTTTTCATTTTGAAAAAGCTCTCAGGTACTGGAGAAAAATTTAAAGCTTATTGCACTCACCCATCTAAACTCAAAAAGGGCGTTATTTCTTTCATTCCACCTTCTTCTAGACATTAGGAAATGTATAAAAGCCTTGCTCTAAAGCCTTTCAGTAGGTCCTTGATTCAAAACTGTGGAATTAACACTCCTGAATTTTTATATTATGGCTAAAGAAAACATATGAAGCACAAAACCTCACCCAGCCAGCTTCCCTCTTCCAGACCACCTAGCTCAAGCAGGGAGCCAGCTGCAAATCAGCATGCATTTGGAGCCTGGTAGCCCTTTCTTGGCCAATACATTTTCTGGAAATGTCAGGGTCTCTCCTCCTTTCTAAGGCAAACACTTTGCCATCCTATGGAGCAATGAGTATCAAGAGTGGCCAGAAACAACTGGCCACAGCAACAGAAGTCCTTTTCCCTGGGGGCTCCTGCTCTACTGTACACATGCACTGCAGTTTAGCTGCACCTAAAGAAATCCTCTGATTTCAGGCTGCATTAGGCTTCTGGTACTTATGAAGGTCCCCCCTGCATTTCATATACAATTGAGCAGCTACTGTTGCTTAAAACCAAACTAAGTTATCTATACATCACAACATTAACTTATGGAGTTCAAGCCCAGAAGACAACAATCTAAAACATTGATTTAGCGAGGAGAAGGGAACCAGAGCAGTAAAAGTTGTATTTCTGATGTTGGAATGTGTCTCAGAGGCCCACAGATGCTTTGAGAAAGATGAGCAACTTGGAAACAATAAGATGATCCTGTAGAATCTGAGATCTATGAAATTGCAGCTGCAATCTCCCCTCCCCGCCACCACCTTCTGATGGCCCTTAAACTGTTACAGAAGAACAAGGAAAAACTTCTAACACTGACCAACTGCAGCTGTCACAAACTTCTCTAGCCTAGAGAATGACATGACAAAGACCTGTCATTTGCTGTAGGACATGCCACTGCATTCTACTTCAGAGCTGGTAGATTTAGAAGAAGAATAAAGCTATAACCTTTCCACAGTACAAAGAAAGGTTGTAAGAATCATCAAGCCATAAAGAAGCCCTTCAGTGAAGGGACTAAAATATTGCTGTTTGCTTCAGAAAACAAAGCAAAAATTATACTGAATACTTTGCAAAACTGGAAGAAATGTTAGTCACCTCTAAGAATATCATAGTATGTAGACTTTCCACAGTAAGTATCATGGACTTCAAAACATTTTTCAGGGAGAACTCAGTCTAATTTTCAGAATGTAGATGAGAGATCTGAATCATCCTGCTGATTAGTCTGTAGCTGTTGCAGGTGAATTAAAAGAAGCCTGAAGTGTCCTAACACCTGCCACAATCTGAAACAGCACATGGGATTCTAGTTCAGATCTGACAGCAACTCTTCTGTCACTATGGAAACATTCACATTTTCTTGAAACGTTAGTAGATCTGCATCTCCTGAAGTCACTCTTGTGTTTGTTGGCCTTACTTTTGCTCCATCATCCAAATAAGAAAATCTATCAGAGATATTTCTAATACTCATAAAGATTAAATAATTAAATACATGAAAACCTATGGTGAACTATCATCCCTCAAAATAATCCTCCTAGGTCTGCTTGGCTTTCCAGTAGTCATCCGGCTGTGCCAAAGATGTCATGAGAAATATCCTGTAGAACGACAGACATCAAACATGATCTAACTGGAACAACTCAAAAGCCTGACATGCCATTGCATGCTTCTCCACAACATAAGTTTTAGAACCATGTTCTACAGATGTATATTTCTGATTGTTACATGTTTCATCCCAATGAATCATACGCTATAATGGAACTGATTTTCATTTGGTTTTATCCAACATCAAAACAAACATGAAGAAATATGTATGGCACACATTACAAATTCCTGTAATCCGTTACAACTGGTAATGGGTTCAAACTTCAACAGGGGAAGTTTAGATTAGATATGAAGAAGAAGTTCCTTACTGTTAGGGTGGTGAGGCACTAGAATGGGTCACCCATGGAAGTTGTGAATGCTCCATCCCTGGCGGTGTTTAAGGCCAAGTTGGACAGAGCCTTGGGTGACATGGTTTAGTGTGAGGTGTCCCTGCCCATGGCAGGGGGGTTGAAACTAGATGATCTTAAGGTCCTTTCCAACTCTAACTATTCTATGACTCTACTCTATGATTCTAAGTACACTATAGTGGGTTTTGCTGTCAGCTATACGCACGTACTTTATAGGACACCCTGGCCTTTACATTCACATTGCTAAACATGAATTTAGGAAAAAAAATTGTTAAGGCATCAAACAAATATTAAGTTAATTTATCATAAGCAGGACCTTTATTACAAAGCAGGGCACTATAAATACTTAAAACAGATTAAAACACACTTTAAAATAAATGAATATGTAGTAATCTCTTACATGTATTATGTCCGTATCTCTCAAGACAAGTAGTGTTGTGAACAAAGCTGAAATAGTTAAATAGAAACCTAGCCCTGAAGATACACAGTCTAAAAACAAGTCTTCACATACTGTTCGGAAATTTACTTACGAAGAATCAAAGACACAGTAGCAGAAAGGTGTAAGAAGTGTGAGCTGGTTCAACTTGATATATGTGGATGCACATATACACATATTTATATAAATAAATATTTATTATAAAATAACTCCCTACCTTGAACTAAATAAGATTATTTGAATTAATTAGATCTGTATCCAACTCTTAATACAAACCTTGATTTTCACCTCAGGCTAGGGCAGTTAAGATGCTTTGAATACAGTGTTTTACAATCAAGAAGTGGCTCATTAGAAGCATCTGTAATTTTCTTGAGTAGAATTATCCATTATATAGCATTCTAGGTATGCAACCTCCACCAAACCCAGGGTTTTTTTGGTAGGTAACAAGTAGATAAATAAAAGTCTTATATGCAATGATTGCAAGTCAGGAAGTCTTATTTTGCTCTCCCGTTTCACCGTATTTCATAAAGGACAATATTTTCCTTTGTCTTTGCAATTTCAAACTCACAATACCTGATCCATTCCTAGCTTAGTTAAGTAGATGGCACTTTTTTGACATGTTGTATCTTCGCAGACTGGTAATAAATGTTCACTTTGTCCGTCCCCATCTGTGAGAGAGAAAAAAAACAACAAAAAACAAAACCACACATGACTGTCAACTTTGTATCTGCAATATTAGAAACCTTGTTTCCCTGTTTGCAAGACATCATCAGCTATGAATAATGCATTGATTTTTAAAATGTGAAAAATTACATGAGAGAAACAAGACCTATTTAAAATCCTTAACTTGATAATCTAATTCAGGTATTCTGTTTGAAATTTTCTTAGTTGACATATTTTCATCTTGACCCATAAACATTTTATTTCTGATGATACTGTGATATATTTAGAAGACTAAGTGTTTAGTAATCTACCTAATCCCTCTGTTTAGTTGGGAAGAAAATGACCTTTAATATACATGCACCATCACAAGTCCACAATACAAACATATTTAATATTCTGAACTACTTTTAAACTTTTGTGCTAAGGTAAGGAGAATAATGAGTTCACACTTAATATATTAATCTATAACGTAAGATAAATAACAACACTGGAAAGTTGACTAACACAATGGCTAATAAATTCCAGCCTTACAGAATTAGGCAA
Source organism: Agapornis roseicollis (assembly GCA_002631895.1). NCBI lineage: Eukaryota > Metazoa > Chordata > Aves > Psittaciformes > Psittacidae > Agapornis > Agapornis roseicollis. Next base: position 9,116 of record NDXB01004324.1, on the reverse strand, counting down.
ATCTGAGTAATATACAGGTTCTCAAAAAATGTTATTCAAACACCTTTTATCTACATATTTCCAAAACCTTTAATAGAATGATGACCTTTCAAAGTTTAAACAAGCAAAGTCTATTTTCATCTAGAATTCTGGCACACAGAGCAAACAATGCCGGTATGTGTGTGTGCATGTGAATTCACTGCTCAAGTCCTACTCCATGAGAGATCCCTATGTTCTCTTTTTGGCCTTGCAGCCCTACCTAGCATAGCCAGAAATACACCACCTTCCTACATGGAGAGAGGCAACCGCAAGTTATCTCATATGGCCTGAGAAGGAAGATGATAGTAACTTAATGGAAGCAGCCAAAAAGCAGCAGCTAGAATTCCTGCAGTAATGACTACTGCTGCAAGTCCTTGACTACTGCAAGTCCTTGACTACTGCAACCAAACTTGACTCACTGGAGGGATGGTATGTCCCAACTCAGGGCAAGCTCAAGTAATCTGCTTTTCCAGGCTATGAAATCAAAGGTCATACTGTAATAAGAAAATTAATCTTTATAAATTGTTCCTTAACCCACACTGTCCTGAGGAGCTTGTATTAATATTTTAATAAGACACAATTCCCCCAATTCCTCTGACCAGAACCCAGAGGTCCATTTATCTAACTTTTATTACATGCTCATGCTTTCAGTTGAAATAGATTTTTCAGGTAAGAGAAAAATCTGTTGGAAATTTACATCACAATTTTAAGGAAAATAAATAAATAAATATTTGTCAAGAAAAAGATGAGACGTCTAAGGGTTCTTAAGCTCACCTAGATCTCAAACTAGTGCTGTGTCCACCCTCAAAAAGTTTTTCAGATAAAGATACCCATCTTATGAATACTGAACTGGTGTTTTTTTTGTTTAGTTATATATTGTATTACAGAAAAGTAGCAATAAAGAGAAGGAAAGCCCAACATTCTTCATATCTATCATACTATTACCTCATATTTCTTCTTCTCTAGTTTTTATTCCTAATTTACATCTTATGATGTACAGATCAATCTTCTACTGTTGAGATTATTTGATCAAAATCAGTTTTCTGAAGAAAAATCAGAGATTGTCAAAATTGTTAACCCACATTTTATAAGTCAAATGCAGCAGTTGCCATTTCTTATAAAAATAACGATAAATCCCACATTGGCTAAAACTGTAGAATAATTTATTTAAATTAAAATCTTGCATCAACCTTTGTTCAAAATAGTCCAAGAAAACCCTCCCTCAAAACCAGCATTACGCACAAACCTAAAGCAGAATCTTTTTCACGATCCATTACAATCTGAAACTGTCCTCATCTGTAATAACTAGAAGCACAATTTTTCCTGTATTTCTGAAGAGTTTTCAACGGCACTATCTAAAACTAACAAATAGATACAGCAGATTTTTCAGTTTTCAAAGAAAAAAAAATATTCCTAATCTTTATGCAATTCCAGCCTTAGAAGAATCTGAAATGCAAACTTTTGTCACAACTCTCCTGATCATGAAGACCACACAAAAAAACCCCAGCAGCTGCTCACAGAAGAACTTACTCTTGCTAACAGACTTACCTTACTAATGCTAACTTTCATCATTATGCTTCATTTCAATTTTAATTTAAACAAATACCCTTCAATTTTAAACTCTAATGTTGAATTTAAATTCCTCCACAAAGGAGGAAGAAAACAGAAATCATAAAGGAGTATCAATACCCATTTGCTCTACTGCAATTAGGTACCCATAGATGGCAACACATGCATTGGTGACAGTAGCTGGATGAACCCATCAGACCATCTGAAATAAAAGCTGCACTAGTTTCAGATGTAGAAACACCTTGCACAGCATGTCTCTCATAGTGTATTTCAGCCTAGGTTTACTTAGGAAATCTGTTTCTGGAGATTCTCTGCAGTCTTCACTCAGCTCTTAAGAGTCTACTTTCCATTACTATACACATTTTAAACAGTCTCAGTTCAAACTGCCATAAATCCCAAGGTTATCCTTACTTGCTATTTCCATGTAATTTCTAGCAGTAGCTGTGGCTAAACATACCCTAGACTCCAAGTGTCCTTTGCCACTACCAACTGACTGAAAGCATGTTTAACATGCAAATAAAATCTCAACCGTTAGTTAGTCTGTTCTCAACACACAATTCCAGCTTAAGCGGCAATAATAAAGAACTACATGGTTAATAAAGATCAAATTTTGCAAGCAGTGGAAAAGGTTACAGAAAGGAGCAGTCCCACATCCTCATCAACTTCAAGTCTGTACTTCTGTCAAAACACACAAGGACAAAATTAGTAGGCTTATGCTATCTAGGAATCATGTGAGAATCATAGAACCATAGAATAGTTAGGGCTGGAAAGGACCTTAAGATCATCCAGTTCCAATCCCCCTGCCATGGGCAGGGACACCTCACACTAAACCATGTCACTGAAGGCTCTGTCCAACCTGGCCTTGAACACCACCAGGGATGGAGCATTCACAATTTCTCTGGCCAATCCATTCCAGTGCCTCACCACTCTAGGAGTAAAGAACTTTGCTATATCCAATCTAAACTTCCCCTGTTTAAGTCTGAACCTGTTGCCCCATGTCCTATCACTACAGTCCCTAATGAGAAGTCCCTCCCCAGTATCCTTATAAGCCCCTTTTGGATACTGGAAGGCTGTGATGAGGTCTCCACTCTTCTCTTCTGAGGTCTTCTCTTCCCCAGGCTGAATAACCCCAACTTTCTCAGCCTATCTTCATACAGGAGGTACTCCAGTCCTCTGATCCTCCTTGTGGCCCTCCTTTGGAATTTTTCCAACAGTTCCATGTCCTTTTTATGCTAAGGACACCAGAACTGCACATGAATGATTCCTTACAACTGCCTGTTCACTGTATTTTAAAGTCAAGTCAGGGATACTCTGCTCTTCCCAACATTCTGCCTCTGTCTGCAAAGCACTCCAATCCAGAACAAGAGCAACCCAAAAGACACAGATTGTGCAGCCCACTAGGAGCACACCTCATATAGAGAAATTGTATGAGAAAAATGACTCACAGCTGAAGCTTTAACATTGATTGTGAATGTTCACACTTGGAAAAAAGCATAGCTCAAACATTTTAAATCAATTCTGAAAATAAATTTGTGTGGGAGAAAGCAGAAGAAAACCTTGTAAATCAGATGAAGAACAACATGATGCTATGAAAAAGTGTTATATGTTCAAAATGCAATGCTAATGTATCATAGCATAAGCACGTTTTAAAGTCAATGTACAAATATGAAACTGTGTTGGTGATTATCAAGAGATTCATTGGCCCCCAGGTCTTGGCATCTCACTGAACTGCTAATCTACACATAGAAGTTGTGCTGTCTGCACAAGTACTAGAGTTTGTCTAGTTTCAGCTTGGACAGCTAAGATATTGCTATAGCAGGTCAATTAGCTTTTTAGCCTTCCAGTTTGAACCAACTAGATTATCATCTCACAGTGGAATAGACTTTTTGGGATGGATCCATTGTCTGACAGCTGACTTATAACTTATATCTGTCCATAATTAAAGAGAAATATGCATTACATATCTAGGTTGAATAGGCAATTAGGCAGCAGGCCCTACAGTAGAGGAAAGACAAAACATAACCCTCCACTCCCAAATGGACTTTTTGAAGAGACTGCTAGTGAATTATGAAGTTCTTTCACACTTTAAGAAAAAGTTGCATACACAGTGGACTCCTCCCCAAACCAAGATGTATCAGAGCCAAGATTTTAAAGCAAATGTGCACACACTTTACTTAGCATGAGTAAACATAGGCAAAACCTATTCAATTCAGATCTTCAAATGCCTTCAAAACCAGAAAAAAGATGTCAGAAAAGTGGCATTTTGCAACCAGTTTAAGGGTTATTACATTTGTTGCACATATTTGTACAATGCACTTTCTGACATGGGCTCTGAAAGTAAAACACAACCTGGGAAATGGCAAGAACCACAATCACTCAATTCAAAATTGTTTTGTAATATAGCAAGATGATGATGTAGTTACGAAGAGCAAAAAAGCTTTTGGTGGGCATATGATCCAAATCTTTTTACTTTAAACAGCTATGGAGTTCTGCTGCAGTGTAACCAACTTTAAAAATAAAAACAGAATCAACTTTTTTTTTGGACTGATTATTGTAACTTATTACAGTTGTGTTAAAGACAAATAAATTGCTTTCTGGAGGATAGAAATAAGCTAACTATGCAAGCTAAGACAGTGACAACAGTCTAGCTTTCATAATTCTGAGTCTGATGCTATATAAAAGCAAGACCCTTCATATACCACAAAGTCCTCATGCCTAGAGAACCTCTCTTGAGAATACAGATTCTAGACAAGCTGCGATGCCTGTACTGGCACAGATCTTCTGTTGGTGCAGTTTCCCCAGTTCCCCTCAAAAAGCAGAGAAAAAAAGTGTCCTCATCATAGTGTGGATAGGCTGTGTAACAGCAGACATTTTGTGAGCAATCCAGAGGCCTTGGTGTAAGGCAGCCTGCCTGAGAGCAGTCACAGAGATAAACTGAANCATAGTGTGGATAGGCTGTGTAACAGCAGACATTTTGTGAGCAATCCAGAGGCCTTGGTGTAAGGCAGCCTGCCTGAGAGCAGTCACAGAGTTGAGATAAACTGAAGGCCATGGATTAGGGAGTAAAAGAAACACCACCTGTAAGAACTCAGAGGTAGGCGGAGGAGAGGGGGAGCTGGGAAGTTCTGGGGCTCGAGTTCCCAGGACGGTGTTATCCAATCCTAGCATTGTTAAAGGTTAAGGTGCCCAATCAACAACTGCCAAATCCATGTATCTGTGCTAAGAATCTCTATATAAGGCTGACACTTCGTCTAATAAATTGGCATTTGCTTGATCACACTGCTTGTCTCAGAATTGTCCGTGACTCCCGCATCAACAATCATAGTGTTGTAAATCCAAGAAGTTTTTCTCTCCTGCTTATTTAAAGTCCAAATACGTATAAGGCATCTCTTGTTTGATACAATATGTCCTAATGAATATTTATATGCTTTTTATTTCATGATACGTATAACTTGCTCACATCTGTCTTTCATGGCTTTGCCCAGTTCTCATTCTCATGAGCCCTTCATCTGAAGTGCTAAAGAACAGTAGGAAAACAAGGAGGAAAAAGCCCTGTTATGGTAGTGCTCAAAACAATACTCTTCTGAGGAAGGCAGGAAGACTACAACCAGTATGACTGAGTTTGGTACTCAAACAAAATAAAGGTTTTTTTTGATTATCTTATCTTCTAAAGTAATAAAATTATTAGAATTCTTTTGTCACACTCTGCCTGTAGGTGTTCAACAAGATGGTCATGACAGTCAATTATAATAAATTACTAAGATAATTATGCATTTTAAAGGAATCATTGTTAGCTGCTTTTAGAAAACTTGAATCACAGCTTCAAAAAACAGATGCAAAGAGCTTTTTCAGATGATTCAAAGTTCTGTGGACATTAAAGAAACCCTTCTAGCACTGTCCTTTACACTCAATTCTGACTTTGTCTGTAACCTTCCGAAGAACCCCTATTCACACCTCCACTGCAAAAAAAGCATTTAAACAAAGTGCACCAGCAAGCTGCACAGAGACCTCCAGGCCACCTCTGATCCAACAGGAAGGTCTTCTATCTTAAATGGGAAGACTGCATCAAATATACTAACCAGGACCCAAAACAAAATTAAATACAGAACAAGAACCCCCCTGCACACTAAGCAAGGAGTAGCACTGACATTCTTGGAGTTAATGCTGAAAACTATTAATCGCAACTATCTCATATTGCTAGTACAGAAACTACAAAGCCTGGCTGTACAGCTTGGAACTAACTACTGCTACACATTTAGAAAGCTCATATGGCATTAAGCTTTCACATGCTAAGAAATGAAGGGGATAACACTAATAAAAGAAAGCCACCTCTGTGACTAAATATCGGGTTGGGAGTTTTTGTTATACTAGTCATGCACATTTTCTAAGAAAAATTCAGTCACAGAATCATAGAATGGTTTGGATTGGAAAGGATCTTAAGTTCATCCAGTTCCAAACCCCTGCCATAGTCAGGGAAACCATGAGGAGATTAAGCTGTTAAGCAAAGAACGGATAAGCAGGTGGCATATGCACTACTCCTAATTTTAGTACTGGAAAGAAAGCAAAGTAATTATTAATGTACTAGCCCCTTTGACAAAAATTAGTATTAAAAGACATCAACTATTCTATTTTTTTTTTCCTTCCCCCAGAAGATGATAGCTTTTGTCAGCAACATATGAAAGAAATTGGCAAAATATGGGAAACAGGTTTCCCTGCAGAAATAGACATTGCTTTGAAACTACATTCAAAACTACACAGACAAAAATACCTCACTACAACCAAGCCATACTAAATACCTGAAGAGAAAGAAGTAACAGAATTAGTGTTTATATTTTGGAGGGATTCGAGAACACACCTAAGATTACTGAAGAGTACTGATCATCTAAAGAGTACACATCATCTAAGGTTGCAACTACAGCCACTGTCAGCCCATCACACAGCACTCTTGGGTAACAGAGAGACTCAGAGGCACCTAAGAAAACAAATGGTGAGTAAAGGAAAGAACTCAGGTGAAACTGGCTAAATGCTACCCTGAGAAAGTAACAGCTGTGTTGTATTTCCTCATGAGGACAATGTCAACAGTATGATCAAGACTGATTTAAAAAAGCTACTTTTATTCTCTTTATACACAGACTGCAACAAATTGTCTAAACTAAGCAAAATTAATGACTGACTAATCAACCTTCTACATTCTTAGATCAGGTGTTACAGCAGATGATTTATCAATCTCCACTATTGAACTGAACCAATCATACTTGAATGGCAGTTATAACATCAATTTCCTATAAAAATTAATTAATGGATTGGATAAACTGCACAATATTATGTGTTAGTTGCTTAAAGGCATATTTCATGAATCTTCAAAGTAACATGAAAATAACAAGTCTGTGTGTCCAAACAGGTTCACATTGTTCTTGTTTCTAAAAAAATTGGTCCTTTTAAGAGCATCCCACTGAAATCCTTAAATTTCTTTAACAAATACAAAATCTTCCACTGTTTCAAGTGAAAACTATTAGAACTCTGTAACTGCAATTATTTATCAGGATTTTAGCCAACATCTATGATTTCCTCTACAGACAGTACAAGCAGATCTTATAAAGAGCCTCTGCTAGCATCCAGATAACAATAATGGAGGATTAATCATTTTTGCTATAGCAACCACTGCACAGCAATTACCATAGTGACATGAGAAGAACAGAAAAAGTAATAATGAAGAGCTCTAACTGTTTGGAGCAAGGTGTCAGCCAAAGAAGTGCAGAATTCTCTAGTGCCTGACTCTGCTCACCTTAATTAACTGAAATGCCATTTGTAATAACTATGCCATAAAGCATATCTTATTTATTTTTAAAAGGGCAATACAAATATGTCAATTGTTCCCTGTCCTTTCATCAGGTAATGTACAAATCATTGCTATCATGTAACAGAGGGGAGTGCTACTTATTTTAGAGGTTCCAATTTAGAAAACGTCTAAGGTCTACCATTTATTATCATAAATCTATTCATATATACACGTACTTTTGCATATTTTTCCATTAAAATGTACATACACATATACACAGAAATGTACTAGACCTCACAGATACAGCTGTACACAACTCACAGAGCTGTATACAACTCACAGAGCTATATACAAACATACACTTGCATTTCTTCTTCATGAGAAAAGAAAAATTATTTCAGTACTTCAGGAAGACTTGGTGCTAAGATTACACTAACATCTGCGATAGTTTCTCATGAGTCACCTAATGTCTCTTTTTTCCAATTCCACTTATCTAAATAATATCTACTTGATAGCTGTTATTCAACCTGCTTAGTATAAGAAAGGAAACCTTGCCCCAAATTAGTTGCTTTTGGAGGCTCTCAGTCAGGATCTTATTCAAACCTGCACCCTTCTTTCAAATGATAGGTAAATACTTAAGGCTGGAAATGGTACTTCAAATAAAACTTTTGGAAGCAGGAAATAATGTTAGACAAAGTCACCTTTTGAAACAACACATAGTTTCCTGAGATGTAGGTGAGATCAATAAATCAGAATCTTGGACTGCGGAAATACACCAGTGTACAAACAGGTGTGTGCAGCAGCACAGGTGACAAAATGCTCAAGCTCATGTCAGGACCTAACATCATTCCAGAGTCTAATATGCACAAGGTTTACTAAATGAGAAGTCACAGAGAGTGGAAGCACAGAAAAATATGGAGTACTTTCTTTAGCTAATCACAAGGCTGGCACATCAGCAACTGGGTATGAAAAATTCAAGGAAGGAGAAGAAAACAGAGGTAGGCAACACAGAAGTACAAATGTAACAGGCTTGGGACTATATATTGAGCTTGTTTCTAGTCACAACAGCTGTATTCCAGAGCCAACAGTGAAGGTGCTTGCAGCATGCACAAAGCAGTGTGAGTGGACTCTATGGTCTGCTTAGTACATCACAGAGTTTGCCAAAAGTTACTTAGGTGGCACAACCCTCTAATGCCTCTCATTTTATATTTTCATTGTTGCATTTTGATGGGTCCTGCAACACAACATCTTTCAGGGTCCATTACAAATAGCCAAGCAGCAAACCATTATACCTTGACTTACCTTGAGTTATGGCAATCATTATTTCATCATGTTTGAAACCGAAAAAAGATGATCAAGTCTGACAAACTATTTCTATCAAGGCATTTTCTTTAACCTCAGCTCACTACAGGCAGAATGGAGACACTAAATGCTTACTTTCTGAAGTACCTAAGCATGTGCAGACATAGCACAGTGGGTAAAAGCAATTACACTGACAGCATTATTCTAACAATGTGGGATTTTGCCTTTACTCTTAGACTGGTGCAGAACAAAAAAAAAAAAAAAATGTAAATGAAAATATGATTGTGTGGAAGACAACTTCCTTCTGCAAGTAATAGAGGAGCTGACAAGGAGAAGTGCCATGCTTGACCCTGTGCTCACCAAAAGGGAAAGGCTCATTGTAAACGCGATGCTCCAGGGAAGCCTTGGATGCAGTGATCATGAGACGGTAGAATTTGAGATCCTCAGG
>NDXB01004322.1:167162-188625 GCA_002631895.1 Agapornis roseicollis | reverse complement strand
AACACCAGCTACTAAAGAGAAGAAAAACTGACTGCAACTGCTGAACCCAGGACAATGGGATACGATTTTTTTAGCTGCAAAGTTTAAAGAAGTCATTACTGAGAATGTCCAGACTTTCTTTTTCTAGAGTCAGATGAGGGCATGGCAATGAAGTTCTTCAAATGACAGCAACTCATACCAAGCTACTTCCATTCTGAATATTTTTAATGTGGAAGAGCAATGGTCTTTTCCTGTCAGTCTCATTCTTAGTAATGTGTTTCACTTGAGGACCAAGTTTACCAAGAACTGTCATGCATTAAATCATATGGTAGCTTTGAGCTACTAATATGATACTATCAAGAAAAAGGCAGTTTGAATCTAGGATATTTCATGAAAGGTGATTTATAAAGGTAAAGAAATATTAATGCTGGTGTACAAGGTACTGCTAAAAAAAATAAGAGTACTGTGAAGATTTTGCCCATGCAGAAGAAAAAATTAAGTCAGACTGGGAGAGGTATAGAAAAGGGCAGCTAATATGATCAGAAAGGCCTGTTTTACATGAGTAGATTAAAAGAACTTGGCTTGTTTAGCCTAGGAAAATGAGGGCTGAGGAAGAACATGATTGTTTTCTATAAATATATCAAGGGAATAAATAAATAAATATTATAATAAATACTAGGGGAAGGACGACAAGGGAGCAGGGAAGAAGTCAGTGCTTTTAAAACTAAAAGATAGCATTGGCACAGGAGCAAATGCATATAAACTGTGTAAATTAAGCTGTAAATTAGGAGATGGAGTCTCAGAATCAGATGAACCTTCTTGTAGTAGTGTTTGGAGCAAGAAAAGAGTTTTAAGATGGATCTCTCTTAATTTAGGATGAAGATGATTTGATCAGCTTGTCCAGTATAGCAGAGGAATAGGCTTCCACTCCTGTATTCTCATAGCCTTAAACTGTTATTAGAATCTGAAAAACAATTGAAAGAAATAGTATTGTACAATCTTATTTTTCTTTATTATTCTTGTCTATTGTTTTGTAACTGCTACTCATGTGAACTTTGGGTTTCTAAAGGACAAAACTTGCTCTTTCTTGATTTGATATTAGCAAAAAAAAAAAAAGTAAACATGGAATATGGAAGATTACAGGTGGTTGATGGATTAGCCAAGTAGTTCTGAGCTTTCCTGAAGCACTGTAGTAACTGAAGAATTTGCAAAAATATAAAGGGATAAAATATCTGTAAAGACTAGGTACCAGTATTCTGTGATTTCTGCTGGACTGTAGAACGCAGGTTATGCCATTCCTAGTATTTGAAGAAAAGACAGGCTTTCAGAGTTGGCAAAATGTGTAAGCATTGATAAATCTGATAAACCCCTCCTTTTGGGTTTTGACAGTCTGAAATGGTGTAAAAAAGGTCAGGTGAGAGGTTCGATGATCTCAGTGTTCTGTTTCATCCCTGTCTTTTTACTTGATAAGTAGTACTGATAGCTGTTGTTACCTTGCCAGGAATACCTGGCAAGATATGAAGCCCGATGAGATGTGAAGCTTTTCATTTGGGGAGTTTCTGAGCTAGAAGCAGTTAAAAAAAAATAAATTAAAATAATAAATCAAATTAAAAACCATTCCCACAGCAGCCTCCATGGTGAAGGTCTCAGGCTTCCTCAGTGCCTTCAAAGAGGGGGCTTGCTAGCACCAGCCAGCAGGTTGAACTTGGAAACTAAGCAGGTACAGGGAAACACTAAGTGAGAAGCAAAATTCATTATGTCTCAAATTGGAGAGACATCAATTTGATAGGTGGACCACCCAGTGGATAAAGAACTGGCTGGAGGCTGCATGCAAAGAGTTGTGGTCAATGGCTCAGTGTCTGGCTGGAGGCCAGTGACAAGTGGTANGTCTCAAATTGGAGAGACATCAATTTGATAGGTGGACCACCCAGTGGATAAAGAACTGGCTGGAGGCTGCATGCAAAGAGTTGTGGTCAATGGCTCAGTGTCTGGCTGGAGGCCAGTGACAAGTGGTATCCCTCAGGGATCAGTGTTGGGATTGGTCTTGTTCAACATCTTTGTTGCTGACATGGACAGTGGGATTGAGTGCACCCTTAGAAAGTTTGCCGATGACACCAAGCTGTGTGATTGGGTGGATACGCTGGACAGAAGGAGTGCCATCCAGATGGACCTTGACACGCTTGTGAGGTGGGCTGATGCCAACCTCATGAAGTTTAACCATGCCAAGTGCAAGGTCCTTCACCTGGGTGGGAGCAATGCCAGGCACAGCTACAGGTTGGGCAGAGAAGAGATTCAGAGCAGCCCTAAGGAGAGGGACTTGGCAGTGGTGGTCAATGAGAAAACGAACATCAGCTGGCTTCAGTGTGCGCTTGCAGCCCAGAAAACCAACCGTATCCTGGGCTGCATCAAAAGGAGCGTGACCAGCAGGTCAAAGGAGGTGATCCTGCCCCTCTACTCTGCTCTCGTGAGACCTCACTTGGAGAATTGTGTGCAGTTCTGGTGTTCTCAACATCAAAAGGACATGGAGCTGTTGGAGCAAGTCCAGAGGAGGGCCACGAGGAAGATCAGGGGACTGGAGCATCTCCCATATGAAGACAGGCTGAGAAAGTTGGGGCTGTTCAACCTGGAGAAGAGAAGGCTGCATGGAGGCCTATAGGAATGCTGCGGAGGGACTCTTCACTAGGGACTGTAATGACAGGACAAGGGGTAACAGTTTAAAACTTAAACAGGAGAGGTTTAGATTGGATATAAGGAAGAAATTCTTTCCTGTGAGGGTGGTGAGGCACTGGAATGGGTTGCCCAAGGAAGTTGTGAGTGCTTCATCCCTGGTAGTGTTTAAGTCCAGGTTGGCTGAAGCCTTGCATGGCATAGTTTAGTGTGGAGTGTCCCTGCTTATGGCAGGGGTGTTGGAACTAGATGATCTTAATGTCCTTTCCAACCTTAACTAATCTATGATTTTAAGTAATAGGGCTGAAATGTTTTGATTTGTTGCTTTTGTACTTTGCCCCAGATCTACTTTGAAATAATGGCATGGATGCAAAACAACTTTTCATGCTTTAAGCAGGAAAAAGTAGGAACAAAAGCAGGAATTTTAAAAAGTGTTGAGAATGCAGTGATCTGCCAGAAAAATTTAATTTCATAAAATAAGTCATTAAAAAGACATTCTTTACTGTGTCTGTAAATACACCTACAGTCTCCATTGATCTAGTAATAAATATTAATGTGGGTTTTTTCATTGCAAAATTCTGACCCAGCTGTTCCACTGTGACCAGGCTTCCACAAAATATTTTTTCATGGTTCAACTGGAAGTCTTTGGTATTTAGTGGAGGCAGATTTCAAGTTAGATCTAAAGTATGGGTTTTGAAGGATTTGTGGTTATGCTTAGTATGAACTATAGATGTCTGTTGCTGTGCTCTTTAGTATATGCACGATCTGTTAGTTCTTATGTAAATGTGTGAGGTTTTGCAGAACTGGATCCTTGATATAGAAAGGAAGAGCTAGAACCAACAGAACCACCTTTCTTTTCTCATGAAATTATGTTGATCCCTTTTGTTGCCAGGGGAAAAATTGTCACTACAGTTTTTCATTTGGCACAGTACCTTATCTATTTAGATAGTCTTTGCTATGATTTATGTCAAGGCTCTTTCTGAATGATGCAGCTGGTTCAGAGTATTTAACATAGAAGAGAACCTTGAAGACCAAGACCCTGTTGTGCTAGGTGCTGTTTAAGGATTTTGAGTAATCATGTCTCTGTCCCAGAGACCTCACACTTCCTCTTTTGCTTTAAAGAGGCTGAACCCCTTTTAGGAAAAGGGGAAATAGTATCTTCTCTGTTACAGCAGCAGGGCTAGTAATTTAATACCTTGATTTATAATAGTGTTGTAATCTAAATAGGAAGCAGGTGGAGTTACAACTGTGTATGATACTTCAGATATTAATGGCTTGGCTTGGCAGTGGAATTCTAAAGCTGTATATACTATTTCTGTCTTAATTATGCATTCATTAAAAGCTTTTATACCCAACAGAATAAAGTAAATATTGTTTGATCTCTGTAGTGTGCTCCCAGACTGTAGATTTGCACAGCAGGGTCTTGATAATCTGAATAAATTGTATTTCCCCAAGGAGTTTATCTTTCAAATAAGGTCATAAAGAAATGCATTCTTTCCCCTTAGTTCTCCTTGTGCTTTTTCTGCTATTTATAACATGGAGCAGAGGAATAGGGGTTTATTGTAGTCTGCTGTGTACTTGGTTATGATTAACTCTAATTTATCAATCTGTTACATCCTTTTCTCTGGCTTTTGCAAGGCAATTATTCTTTAAAGTACAAATGAATAAGGATAGACTTGGAAGCAATTTAAATACAATGTTTATATCTATTTTTCCTGTTTGTCAGTTTATCATCTCTCCATATTAAAATGCACCTCTGCATTAAAATATGGACAATGTCACTTCATTTATTTTGAATATTTAATATTGTCATCTTTCAGATTGTGCTTGTTCAGAAAATTGATTTTCTTTTATGGGGATTTTAAACATTAGCTTATTGTTAAATTGGTTTGGCATCTAAAGGTTGATACTACTGAATCAGAAGTACAGTAATGTAGAACAATGGATTTTCTTACTTCAGGGAGAGGGGAGGAAGCTGGGGGATGTGGAGTAAATAGCATGCCTATGATCAAAGATAGCTTCTCATTTCAGAAGTAGACACTGATAATTTGGCCATTAAATTGTTTTGAGTTTACTGTGGGACTCTAGAACTATTTCAGCTGTAAGTTGTAAGATCTGTATATATAAACTTACATACATTTTGTTAGTTTGAATGTGTCTCAGCAGTGTAATGTACATCACATTAGAAGAGACAGGATCACTACCTTAATTCTCTTCAGCTCTTAGTGACAGTGCTGCTTGTGTTCATATTTCATCCTTCAGTTCAAAAAAAAGAAAAGTGGCATGTATTTAAAAGTTTATAAAAACAAGATTAAAAGTTTCAATAATTTGCATAAGACTGGTTTGTACTGTATCTATTTAAAGCAGTACAGGACCAGAAGAAAGTTGCACACAAATTTTAGATTTTGTAGTTGCTTCTTTAACACAGTATAAGAAAACCTGTGGAAAACAGAGACTGCCAGAACTCATATTCATGACCATACCTCAATTTCCTATTTAGTGACTTATTTCATTTTTTTAAACAAGTATTTAAATTCAATGAAGGCTTTAGTTTGACAGTCTATTAAAATCAGACTGAGTTGACAGTGATTGCTTTGATACTGCCTGATAGAATTGTATGTTTTGTTTTGTTTTGGGTTTTTTGGGTTTGTGGGGTTTTTTTGTTTGTTGGTTTTTTTTTTTGTTACTAACTTACACACTGCAATTTAGTCTGTTGTTCTGAAAGCCATACCACGTATAAAGAGTGTGGTTGTCTGATCTGTGATCTACATGTTGCAATCTCAGTGTGACAGTTTTTCCTTCTAGTATCATCACAGAGACAGTAATGTGTAGCACTATAATTTAGATTTGAATATTGGTATGACCGTCTGATAATTCTCATTTGTAAAAGTTGATGCACTACTTGCTGCTTTGGCTGTGAAATACAAACCTATAGATCAACTCTAACCTCACAAAACCAGAAAGGAATGTTTCTGATTACAGGCCAGGACCCGTTTTAACAAAATATACCTGTGATATTCACCAAGCAGTAAACCGTAATTCCAGCAGGTCAGTGACACGGTATGTTAGCTAAAGCATCAAATATCACCTGAAGCTTATCTATCAAAATAACTAAACAAATAGACCACCATAATAAATAAATAAAGACACATAAATAAGCATCTGAAATATAAATAAATATAATATTGTAAATCAACAACTGATGAGAGTTTATGTATCTGTCTGTAAGTAGATTTACCCTCTTCCACTGTATGTCAGCTTTCATAAAAGTCTTCAATTAGTGTTGATTTGAGGGGATAAGGGTGTTTGGGGGATCCTAAAAACTGCCCAAACCAAAAATGAAGGCTTACTGGTATCTTTCAGATATCACTGAAAATATAAAGATTTTTCAGGAGAAGACAGCATTTGTGTGTCAGATTACTGTTTCTCTCTAATGAAAAAATATTTTATTATGTATTGTCTTCTTCTGAAGTCCACTAAAAGCCATCTGGTCTCTTCTACTGCCACTTAGCGGGGCTCAATCAGGTGTATCTTGGTGGGGCTGTTGATCCTCAGATCACAGTGCTTGATTATTTGTTTATTTTATTCTCCCCCACATGCAGCTGTTGACTACAGATAGCTTGGTAAATATACACTGACCTCTTCTAAATTTCTTTCTGAATGTTTGGCATTCATTCAACTGGGGAGTTCTTTGGAAGGATAGTCTTCCAAACCAGGGACAATAAACCATAGTTATTGCTTGTTACATGCTGTGATATTCACTTCAATTATATTCCCAGGTGTTGTTGCCACCATTGCATAACCATCCCAGAAGTAGAGGTGTGAGGTACCATCTTTGTTCGACAGCTACTGAATCACCGAGCAAGCACACATACTTCTCCCATAAAATTCATTTTTTTTTTCTATCTTTCTGCAATTGAGGAAGATTCATCCTTAACTCCTCTATGTAGTGTGAAGAGGAACTGGCTCTAGAATATCTGTGGCTTGTGGGATGATGGCTGGTAGGGCTTGGCCTGACAGCAAACGAAATTTCTCTTTGTTCTGTGAAGAAAACAATGTGAACCTCCTATGCAGCAGTTGAAGTAGATAATTAATAGGATTTCTCTTTGGCGTACAACTTTGCTGGGGAATGTGCAGACTGGGAGACTGTCTAACAAGCAGGAGCCTCCCCAGGAATTTGATTCCTTTCCTCCAGTACTGACTCCTCTAAGCAGGTGAAAAAAATTCTTTCTCCACTCTCCATTGCATATGCATAAACAGCTCCACAGTCATTGGGACAGCCACCCAATTCACACGTTCAAGATGTAGGCCATAAAACATTCCAAAAACCCCTCTCTTCGCACTTTCCTATCTTCCCTGTTGCTCTGCTCTATCTGCCAGCCGCGCAGCTCATTTGACATTTACAAGATTTCTTGTCAGTTTCATTTGGTGCTGCCATGCCATCCAGCAGAGCAGTGAAAGTGAAATTGACTTAATTTAGTCTGTTTCTCTTTCCTGTTCTTGTCCCTATGTTAACTAACCAGCAAAGTGAAACTGAGGAGACTTCTTGTCCGTTTCGCATGTGGAGCTGGTCAAGGAGGAGGAGGCTGATAGCGAGCAATGCGGTAAATTGGAAGATGAAAACCAGGATTGCGGAGGAGAGAGCAAGAAAGGTGTGAGCATACAGCAGGAACAGAGAAAATGGCTAAACACGCTGAGATGTGCTGAGTACTTTTCTCTAATAGCAGAGGAATTCTTGGCCTCTCCCCTGGAGGCAGCAGTATGCTCTAGAACAGTATAGTTAGCTGTCCAGACACTGATTTAGAAAGAATGGCAAGTTGAAAACATAGCTTGTAAATACAGGTTATCTGCCACCAGGATGGAGAAAAGCTTCCTGTCCTGAGTTACTGTAGCTTTTGTCTCTGCAGATTTTCTGCTGCTAGAAGAAGAGAAAGTATACAAATCCAACATCCACTATAGGTTGATGTCAGTGGTAGGAAAAAAAAGGTTTGCTTGTTCACTGAAGATAAATACGTATGTAATAAAATGTAGCTCAACATCATGCATTTTGGGAGGTTTTGTGGAACTAAAAGTCGCACTACGCCGTGCTCTAGCTCAATCAAAAGTGTAAATAATGAACAAACAATTGCTCATTAACAAACCATTGTAGTTAACAAATACTTTTTTTTTTTTTTTTAATCCAGTTGTTAACTGCTGCAAGCTCTTGTCATACAGTGTAAATCATGCTGGTTGATTATATTATGTACTAATCCATATTTCTTACAGATGCTTTATGCATATATATATTTGCATATATATGTGCAGTGGTAACATACATACATTTTAAATGAGACGGTGCTAATTAATTTCAAGTTATTTTGCCTGCCTTCTCCACAGCTCCAAAAGAATAACGTTTTTCCATTATTTGAGACCTGTGGGGATTTTTCTTTGCTGTTTTGTTTGGGGTGTTTTTGTGAGACATATTTTGTTTCTTTCACCCTTTTAGGAGTTAAATAGTTTTAATTACTTGGACCTGTATAAGCTTGCAGACCTCTTCAACCTCACTTTGCTGGAGAATGCCGTCGTTGACTTCTTAGTAAAACATCTCTCTGAGCTATTGAAGAGTCATCCAGAAGAAGTCCTGGCACTCCCATATCGTCTCCTTCGAGAGGTTTTTAAAAGTGATAGACTCACTTCACTCAGTGAAGAACAAATCTGGCAGGTAAGGAGACTGGTGAATAAGCAGAATGCGTGATATTCTATAAACCATAGCAGTAATCTGTTGTTTTGAAACCCTGGAGCGATCTCGAGGGAGAATAAGCACTTGAGCAAAAACTGTGAATAACAACTGAGGGAGATTTTTAAATGAAATTCAAAAAAACGTTGTGTTGTGTTAATGCAATTAGTTTGTTTGAAAGATAAATTTGTCTTACTGCTTGTGTTGCTCAGATATGGCCAGAGATTTTCTTCCAGATCCAAGTTTGTTGGTGGGAAGAGGAAGCTGATGCATGTAACTCAGTTATCGTTGCTCCCGGTGCAGCTAGTGCCACAAGTCTGGTGGCAAACTTGCTTCTGTTCACTTCAGACAAATTTAGCTGTGTAACTTTGCTTGTCATTTAAATTGTTTATGCCACCCCAACTGACTTTCCCTCAAGCAAATTAGAGAGTCATCATGCAGGCTGCTCTGCTCAGGAGTGGAGGCTTCAGTGGAAGGTTTGCAGCAAGGAAGTGGAGATGGTTCTCATTTCCTTTTAAAAAGCTGGATCTAAAAAAAGGGACAGCTTGCTAGCTGTAGGATATTAGTAAAATAAAAGCATTATGTTGTGACCTTTAGTGTGTGTGTGAAACCTAATATGAAAAAATCATGTAACTTGTAAAGAGAAACATAAAAGCTAAACTAATATATATCCTTGGAAATTTTCCCATCATATGTCTCTACAAATTGCAATTCATGATATAATGCAAGTACATCAGTATAATGTTGGTATTTCAAGGTAGAGTATAACCTGCTTGAAAGAAACCTGTGCTTTCTTTTTAGGAACTGGGTTATATTGGTCCAACCGAGAAGACTGCTGTATATTTGAATCCCTGGTTTCATTTATATGCCACCTTTCTTTCAAAGTGTAAAATGTGTGTTCATCTGGTGAACTTGAGGCAGTTCAGTGCAGAAATTGAAGTTCAGTTCAGGAAGTGGGGCACTTCATATTCTTTGGATGGATAATGTCATGCAGGAGCAAAATACTTATTCTTAGAAAAACCAAAAATGTAAAGTTAAACTCTTCAAACCACAAAGACAGCATGTAGCTGTAACTTAACCCTGCAGTCTGGTAACTGGTATATTTGCTCTCAAAACTTTGAGGCTTTAGACTATGGTGTATTATACAAAGATTATATTTTCTGCAACTACTAATGTAAGGTTACACTCTTTCCTGGCTCTATTCTCTGGAGGATGTCTGTGCAACAGAACCTGCAGCATACTAACCATGATGGTGGATTTGGTTTGGGTTTTTTGCACACAATGCTCTGGAGTCCTAGTTCATTTCCCTTTATCATGAAAGGTTTTGGTGTACAAGTTCCTATATGGGACATGGCTGTTTGACCAATTGGGGTTTATCATAATTTCTCTGCAGAGTCACCGAGATCTCCAAGCTACACGCTTGGGTATACTTTTGCCATAAAAGTTGCTGCAGAAAGAGATACAAGGATAACCTAGGGCCAGCTCAGTAATGAGCAAGCCTATCCAGAGTAATATGGCCTCTGTAACCTGCTGAAACTGTTTGGGAAGTGAGAGTTTTCACAACTTGCGTCATTGCCTTGTCCTGCCGGAAGAACTCAGGAATAATTTTCTTAATTGTGTGCACTCCAGTCAATGAACACTTCATGAGGCATAGATGACAAATCTTCTGTTCCTGTTGCAGGGTCATACAGAGGACAGATACTTGTAGGTAATGTGCTGCTTTCCGAGTGTCAACAAACTCTCCACACTGTCCATTTAAGTGTTATCATAATTGCCTCTCTAAAGGTTACTAATGCTGTTCCAAAAATTGTTTTCAACTAGTTTTCTGCTGCAGGCAAAAACTACGTGTGTCTTTTTAATTCCATCTGTACAAGCAGGAATAAATGTATATTTATAAATATTACAGATCCTCAGAATGAATTAAAGACACATATAAATATTTACCAATTTAGGAATTCAGAAGGCAATAAGAAACTGTTTTTTGGCTTTATCTTTGTAAATAAGTAATCCCCTCGTAGTCAACCCAATAGAAGAAAATCAAATCAGACCCGCTATATTGCCTCAAGTGTAGTTAAGTTCATCATTTTTGCTAAGGTTATAGTGGTAATGCAGTATACCATGGAAGAATCTAATATTCAGCCCAGGGTGAAGATTCGGTATGCCAGAGGATTAGTGTCAGGGTGCTTTATAGAAGTGAAACTTGATGGACAGTTTGGAGACAGATCTACAGAATCTCATTAAATTGCTGAATTGTTCATTACTGAGCACTCTCACTGTAATAAAGTGCTCATTGACTTTGACAAATCCCCATCCCAGGTCTTAGGGAAGAACAGCAAATCAAGTGGTGTTGGGAAAGCTGGAGGAAATTGGCACAAAGTGGGGCAGATAATAGAGGAGCTTATGGGAGGATGCTACCATTTGATTTGTCTGTTGTACCTGTAACTAGTGTGGCCTCCTGCACACACACCTGAGCATGTTATGGTGATATGAATTCAGTGTGTCCCTGAGGTACCTTTGCTAGCAGGGCTTCCATGAAGCCCTAAGCACAAATTAAAGCTTCCCTCAGAGAAGCTGGAAAGGGTGCTGCTGTCTGCAGAGTGCAGGTATTTTCACTAGTTTTAATTCCCACTGTCTACCAGGTGATTTGATCCTAATGCACAGAAAGATTAAGACAGTTATTTTAATGTATCAAAATATGGACACAGTGATGCTTGAATGTGATTTAAACTGAAGTGACTGAAGCTCATGTCTGGTACATTCTGTGTTAGAGCAATTCACAGTTGCCGAATTTTAGTGAATAAGATGAATCATAACCTTGCAAAAACCAAGCTTGAGAAAGTGAAACAGGAATATTAATAGCAGTATACTAGGAAATGGATTAATGTAGAATACTACAATAATTCCTTTTGATTCTTTCAGGAAGTCGGAGGAAGAAAAACAAATTCTTTTGTATTTTTCTTCTTCATCATGAGCTGTGCAGCATGCTTTATTTTACCACAGGAAGTGGTCATGACAAAACCATAAATGTCTAGTTTATCATGAAGTGAAAAGTGAATCTTTTCTAATTGGCCGTTACTAGAAAGGCTCATTGGCTCTACTTTAAGGAAGCAGATGAATTCCTTCCCTTGATAATTGAAAAAGTAACCAACCCTATAAGATAGAACGTGTTCTCAGAAATCTAGCAGTTCTTGTTAGAAACTTAGCAAGTAGAAAGCAAGCCAAAGATTTAAGTAAAAAACTGATGTTAGCATTAGTTGTAATAGTTATGCCTTATCTTGTTTGTTATTAAAAACTTCAGCATCATGAGGCTTAAATATTCATATTTCAAGGGTCATCCTAACAGTTACAGATAGAAATATCTACTGGATCATTCTGTCTCCCAGCCGGACATTGAGCAAATGCTACTCTATTAAATACTGCACTTGATACGCAGTGAGCTCTCGAATCATATTTGGCAAAAAAATCTTAACATGAGATCAGAATAGACTAGTGTCTTCCTTCTCTGCTACTGGTTATGTAAGTGTTTAAAGGATTGACCAATTTTAGTATTTGCTAATACGTCTCCTAAAGTTGAGGTTTTTCTTGGTGGTGTTTTGTGGTTTGTTTTTCTTTTTTACTTTGCCACGTAACTCAGTTTCTTTGTAATCAACTGATAAGCAAGCAATCTAAGAAAAATTGGTTGATAAATCTGCGTAAGTAGTTTATTATTCAGCTAGAACATATGCAACCATATTGTGTTTTTTCCAGGGCTAAGCTCCCAAGATATTCCAGCCCTGTTCACTTCCTTGTGTGCAGCTTGTGAACTTGTGTTTATAAAGTAGATGTTCCATGTATGAGTTGCCCTAGTTATTCCTTTTGTTACTGTGATGTGACATGCAAAATCAGACTCTGATCTCTATATAATACAAGCATCTTTGCTTGAATAAATGGACAAGTAAGACAGGAAGACTAGTGTTACAGGTTGATATGAGTTGCTAAAGATCTATTTTATAAAAATAATAAATGTATAAATTCAAGTTATTGAGTCCTGTTTATCCTTTTCTAAGAGAGAGTACAGTGCCCCATTTTCAACTGCCTTTGCTTACTTTATTTGAGCTCCATTTTGAATCTCTTGGTGACATTTGTGGAGGACCAAAATTATTCTCCAACAGAAATCCCACAGGGTTTGTTACTATAGGAAATAGTGCAGCATACACATTATAGCAGGTTGTTACGATGGAACAGTTCTCTGCTGAAGGCAGGCCCACAGACATGTTCCATACATCTCCAGTGATGCCCACATTTTCCTATGCAGCACAGCAATTTCTCAAGTAGGTTGTCATGTTCCAGTACAAGCTTGCCATTCCTTCAGTGCAGGACTTGATTTTGTTGGGTTTTGTGGTTTGTTTTTTTGTTTTTTTTTTTTTGTTTTTTTTTTTTGNATGAATATCACCGATTTTATTTTGTTGCGGGCATTGTTTCTCTTTTATTTTGTTGTTTTATTTTTTTTGGTGTTTTTGGGTTTGTTTTTTTTTTTTTTTTTTTTTTTTTTTTTTTTTTGTTGTTGTCAATCTTTTGATTCTACAGAGCAATCTTTAATATGGAGAGAGCAAAATTCATGTTTCTCAGGGGTATATCTATGTTTTGATGAAATGTGGACCGAGTGCCTTGCTAAAAGTGAACTTAAGTTTTACTGCAAAACAAATAATGACATAAAATTGTATGTGAAGTAAAAACATCTCGGTAATCAACAATGTATTTAAACAATATGTTCAGCTTGCACTGTTCAAGAAATAAGCATAAGTACTCTCTTGGGCAAAAACTGATATCCTGTCTGATGGTCTAATGCTTGTCCCTAGTGAGTATTTACCCTAAGTAGAAAACCACCATGTTAAACTGTGGCTGTCAGCCTCTCATCAGGAGAGGCATAGGAGGGGGAAAAAAGGAGTTTGATCATATCAAGGCCAAGGTGGGTTGGTGAGGCTATGTGGGAAAATTAGCATGTTGCCTGTGCATGTTTTGCTGTGTTTTCACCCCTTTTTTAGTACCCTTTTCATGAGCAGTCTACATAAAGTGCCAAAGAGCCACCCTTGAATCCCAATATCCACTGTGCTGGGTTGGTGATTGTTACACTGTGTATTGTGACTAGCTGCAAGCTAGATTATATAGTTCTGCTCAAATAAAAAAAGTGTGAAAACATAACCTATGATCGAATGTAGGTTTCCTTTTCCTAAGGCTAATCCTCGTAATCGCAGGTATCTCATCTGTGTTGACTCTGTGCAATGGTAATATTCTTAACAGCCTTTCCAGACTATTTGTGTGGGATTCATTTTATAAACATAGGCATATGGGGTATTTTTGGTAGGACATGCATTATATATAGGCCAGGTTGGCAGTTGTGGCACAGGATCTGCAAGGAGATCAGTGTGCACTGGAGCTGCAGACTAGACAGGGCTCATGCAGGCTACAGTGGATTGAGGCAGTGGATATAGGCAGCTGAACTTGACAGTCTGCTCTACTGATGTGCTTGAGTCACGCACATTTTTCCTGATGCAATTTCTTCATCATTTGTAATAATAATGACATTTTGTCTAACACTGAAAATGAATGCTGCCTCTGTTGGCACTGTCCCCTTGCTTTATGAAACACCTTCCTCCTTTGTCTGCCTTAATGTAAATCTAATGGGCTCTTAATCTTGTCCTTTACAGTAAAGTTTTGGGAACTTTATATATGCTTTTGTTCTGAACTTTTGAAGCTTTCTGCCTGTTATTTCTTGAATGTTAGCTAATCTTATTACTGTTATTTATCAAGTATAGCAGTATAGAAAGGGATTTTCTATATTAAAACTATTTTTATATTAGGAGCAACTGTGTGTTCTTCTAATTTTCTTTTTGATACATGCCAGTTCCAATCAGAAAACTTGATTATTTTGCTGCTGTTGCTTTGAGCAATAGAGAATTACTGGAGGGCATTACTTTTGCCTCAGTGTCCTACAGTAATATTGCCTCACCTTATTTACCCCCGACTAACTTCTGAACTGCACAGAGCACATCCTGCTAGTGTTTGGGAAGGCTGCTGTGCCCACAGATCATGAATTTAGGTCACTTCTGCAGCTAAGCAGTAGATGTATGTTTTGATTTAGACAGCCAAAGAACGACACCAATGTGTGCACACAGCAAGACCACTTCTGCGATACTGCATTCTGCATTTGAATTAGTCTGTTATGGTGGGGTCTGTGTTGAATGTTATGCTTTTTGTGGCACTGATCTATTGGAGATTAACTGAAGTACAATTATATTAATACACAGGTATGTGGTTACACGAAAGTAAATTGCTCAGGCTGTTGTGAAAGTCTTTCCTTATCGGAAATACACATTACTTCCATTTTCAACTTAAAGAGCAACATAAATGAAGTCTAAAACCTACAGATACCATGGATGATCAAATGAGGTGGTCTGTTGTTACTGTCGTAATGTCTTCCATTCAGAGATAGCAGTGTTAGTAACCTCTACTCATTCAAAATCTAAGTAACGCTGTTTAACACTGTTTCTGATGGATTTAAGCTTGTGGAAAATGATAGAAAATTAGACGCTCTTTTAAGAATTCCCAGCTCTGTATTTCAACAAGTTTTTCTTTGGGAGCTGATAGCATTACTCGATTTGTTACTATGGAGACAAAGAAGATGGAGAAAGAAGACTGAATTCCAGGTTGTCTAAACCCATATCATTTGTCCATCAGTATGCTGAGATAGCTAGAATCCAGTTTTGGGGTTAAGTACCTAAATTAAATGTGTAAAGTTAGATGAAGTAGATTTGCACTTGTATATCTAGATCTGCTTTTAAATAGGTTACTTCTGCATAACTCCTGAGATATGACTAGCTGTTGCCCATTGCTATCATTCCTGTCCTGAGACCAGGACACCTGTGTCTCCAGGAAGGTGAAGAGGTAAGGAGATGGAAAAGCAGTAACATTCCTGCATGTCCTTGCTTATTCCAGCAGGGCAACCCTTGAGAGCTTCCAGATGTGTGAGTGAGCTGCAGAGCTGGGGGTTTCATTGCCTTACGACAAAGGTGTCCTGATACAACTTTGATCACCTTGGACTCCCTCATGTCAGGGAGAAATGGAAGAAATCACAACAAATGCATTTGTCAGAAAGATCTTAAGAAACCTCACTGCCAGGTGGCTTCCAAGCTAGAGGTCTGTGTGGGAAAGTAATGACAGATCGAAAGATCAGTCTCTGAAGTGAGAATCTGTGCTGAAAAGCTTTCAAGCTGCTCCTTTAGGGTGGAGCCTGTTTTAACATTTGTGTGAAACCATAGAGGTCTGAATTTCATGAGGTTCACCTTTTAGCAGCTGCAGTTGTTTCAGTTTGCTTCAGATGTTTTAGTCAGTTTAAATAATAAATGCATTTGTTTTAATCTTGTAGTAGAAAAGCTCATGTTCCCAATTTATAAGATACATTTGGGATATTAAATGCATTTATAAGTGTGACTCTAAGTCTTTAAGTCTCTTTGAAATGAATAACATTCTTAGGACAATTAGTTGATTTTGAAAAATTAACTTATCACTTAAAAATTAATATGAGTCCTGCATTAATCTGAAGCCCATCATGTGGGGATTAAATCAAAGTCAGTACAATTGACATAATTAAGAAAATGTTATTTGATTAGAAGAGAAGCTATTCTGTTCTCAGAAAAGCTGAGTCAGCTTCAGCTAGTGTATTTGCTTGTTCTTTTTGTATTTAAAAAGCAATGGGGAAAAGATACCCATTTGTGAAAAATCAGCCAAAAGAAGTACCAACTCCTAAAATACATATGTAACTTTGTTGTCATGCTGTCCTCTGAAGCACGTTCTTCATGGGATTTGAGGAGGCAGAAGAAAACTGTCTGCTGATAGGAAAAGGCCTAAATGTTCCCACAGTTAATATTAGTGGGCCCATCCATGCTGAAATAAGCTTCCAGCAGCAGTTCAAAGTTGAATCAGGTTTGCTAATGTGTCATGTGGACTTCAGTGGCTAATGTTTGATAACTCTGGGGGTGAAGTGCCTGGGAGAAGGTATGGGACACTCGGATAGCTTTTGTGTATGAGAGCCAGAAGGGTAAGCAGACACTGTCCTTGTCAGAGGGCTTAGCTTGTTGTAAGTGTTGGTGATATCACTTGTTTTTTTTTAAAAAACATAACATAGTAGCATAAAACCACCTGGTAATTTCACTTGTTAAAATTGACCTCAGTGATTTTATCGTAACATGGCATGTTGAGAGCTTACGAATATATAAACCAGCTAAGGAGAGCATGTACTCTGATGCATGTTTTTGTGTGTGACCTAGGGTATTAATGACATACAAGTCCTGTATAGCTGTTGTCAAGATTATTATAGAAAATGATACATTATTATGTGATTTGTTGGATTTGCCTATTAAATCCATAGAAAATTATACCCTAACAATAGGGAAGAAAGGAGTAGGAATCTTTCTGTATTCAAGAAACATTTAGACTAATTTCCACATAGCTGAATTGCATTTTTATAGAATTTTGTGCCTATTTCATTCTGTAACAATTTTTACTGATGAAAGCTTTTAGATTCTCTGTCTCCATAGAGAGCCACTCCTAAAATATATTTCAGGGGGGAAAATAACAAGAGAGGAATAGCAATAAAAATTATGTGGATCGAATGGTGAAAGATTGTCATTTCCACTTATAATTATGTACCAGCAAGTTATTTTAATGCTAAATGTGGCTATGTAAAGTTTCAGTGCATTTGATGTCAGCCTGAATGTTTCCTCTAAAAATGAAAATGAGCAATTCTTGATTTTTAAATGATGGCTGCTGTGGAAGGAAGAGGGGAGTGTCTCTTCTTCCACCTCCCATGTGCTCTGTCCTCACCCTGTTTGAGGAAAGAGAAATGCCATCATAAACTTTGATCTCCTTAAATGGAAATCAAGTCACAGTTGGGAGCCCTAGTTAGAGAGCTGTGTTTGTGAAGAGATAAGCTTCTTTTCACTGCAACTTCAGAAAAACTTAGCAGAGATAAAGCACCTGGCAATGCTGTTTTGGCCATCGTGACAAATGATGGAGGGTCTGAACTTGAGCATTTTGTGAACATTAGAAAATGGATGACAAGAAATTGTTACCTTGGAGCTTCTTGCCCTTTGATCCAGTCATTAAAGACAATCAGATATATTAGACTCCATAGGTTTTAGGAACCAAGAAGCTATGTTTTAGAAATGTTTATGATTCAGAGGCTTGCTTCCTGTTTCTGTCTATGGCTGAACCTGTTTGAAAGGAAAAAGCAAGATTCTGTCTCTGGGTGCTGTATTTTCGTTTTGGTTTTACTGCTTTGCTTTGGATAGATTGTCACCCCCCACACTCCTTTTTGATGATCTTGTTATAACAAAATTTACTTTGATTGCAGGAGTGAGTAGAGCCTTTCCAGTGTGAGCAATCCCAGCTCATTTTTCTTATTTGTGCACACTCCCAGGTCATTCCAGTGCGTAGGAAAATAGAGTGGTTGTCAGTAGTGGGGTAGCTGTAAAGTGTGTTGCAACAGGGAACACACACAGCTCGTAAAAGTTTTAAACACACAGTTGTACATATGGAGTGTCATTCCTAGGGATTGTACTGGGCCTTGTTTGTTCCTTCCATCACAGCAGAATGAGTTAGGTGTAAAAAGCACATCTGTAGATCTGCCTTTGTAGAGAAACTCCAGATGACTGCAGAGGAAACTACTCCATGGTTTGAGGACTTGATCATGTAAGAATGCAATTCTCTTGAAGCATAGTGCAGGATAGTTTGGTCTTTGCTGCCCCAATAAGGTTAAGAAAAAATGCAGCCCATATAGAGATGTCCTTTTCAGCTGCAAAGGTATCTCAAATACTTTTGTCAGGTGATATTTAGGGATCCGTTTTGTCCTCAGTTTCAGATACTTGCATCTCACTAGGCTTCAGTCTGTGGCATGGAGCACAGGATTTTGGTAGTTGAGTAAAGAGACTGTTGTGGACAGCTTGAGGGGACAAAAGATCTTGTTTGTGTCAACTGTACCATTGCTGTCTTTTGTCATATCACTTAATTTTTCTCTCCTTAGTTCCCGTGTTGGGAAAATGGTTGAAATGTATACTTTTCTGGGAGAAGCTCAAGTTTTACTGCTTATAAATTGCTTTGAGATACTTGGAAGGGAAGTGCTGTATAATTTTGAAGTTCAGATTCCTCAGAAGGTGTAAAATGGCAAACTTCCATGAGCTATGATAATTTACAACAGCTGAGAGTTTACCTTCTGTCCCTACCTTACTTCGCTTTGAGCTTGAGTAGATTAAAAGTTGAAGTTTTCCATTATAGTAACTCTTTGCTTTAATATAGTATGATTCACTACCATATATAATAGTATATATTAATGTATTTAAGCCAGCCTTTTGTAAAGCTGATTTGTGATCATAGTCACGTTGTTGCAAGTCTAAAAAGCTGAAATTAAGGTTAGTCAATGTCTTCTAGGTAGATTTGTGTCTAGTCTCATTTCCGGTAAATACAAGAAATGGTAAAATAAATACATTGGATAAAGTGTGTGAAAGGAGTTAATACAGTTTTGAAAAGTGTACATTCTGTTCTTATGATAAAACTGACATTTTCTGTGTGTTTCATAGGAAACACCTACATAAAAAATGAAACTAATACTGTCTCTCTGACAACCTTTTTGATAAAATAATGTCCCTTTTGGGAAGGCCAGTATCATTATGTGGCACCAGGGAGCAAGGAAGCTTGCAGAAAAGCACTGGGATGAGAATGCAATGGACTGTATTTGGTTGGTGGAGAGTTTGTCTTTTGGATAAAGAATGATTCCCTTCCTCACAAGGATGCTGTGTGGAAACATTTATTAAAAATTTCTGAAATGGAAATACAGCTGTTAAAACTGTTATTAATGGAGCTGTTTAATTATGACAAGGAAATCTGCCAAAGACATGTAGGTTCCTTGTACCTGTTGAAGACCTGTGAAGACTGTGTGTCTAACACTGAAGATTGTGCTAGACAGTATCTTTGTCTAGCAGCTCTGTGAGGAAATCAGGGAACAGGTGATTGATGTTTTATGGCTTAAAGCCTTTAAGAAGATAGATCTTACCAGCACTTGAGAAAAATTGAGAAGCATTTTTAATACATTTTGAATCACTTTAATGCCATTAATTTTGATAAATATTTACTATTAATACAGCTGCATTATGTACCTCTATTTTAATCACAGTATAGTATCATGCAATGCATCATTTGTGCTGCTAGACAGACTTGGGCCAACAGCTCTGCTTGCTGAAGGTTATTCAGTGCTGGAAGATCAATGGAATGTGGCTTACAGACTGCAGGGCTGGTTTTCCGAAAGTTGCAAGTTGTCATCTTGACATCATGTGGATCCCAAAACAGCAAAACTCGCAGCCAAGGGTTTTTCTTTACCAGACCAAGAACTTCCTAAAGTAGTACTCTGGACAAATCCACTGCAACTTCTGCAGAGACTAAAAGTTGATCAGAGGACATACACTTTCATTCTCCAGATCTAATGGACCTTGGGGTTCTTTAATCTGCCTTTTGGGCCATGTATTTCCTGAAGTCATAACTCATTTATACTTGGCTTCCCTCTCTATTACCTGAGCTTATTGTATAATCCCTCTGTCCTCCAAACCCTGTCCATCTGTGAAGCTGTGGGTCTGTGACAGGATGCCAGTGATTATGGTTGGGTCTGGAAGGATGCATATTTTATCTTTCCTTGCTTTCTTCAGAAGTACAAATCGGTTCTTTTGATCTACTTCACCTTCTGTACAGTGTCATCATGAGGATGGGAAGCCATGTGGCTGGAATTGGGTGAGGCTGGGAGGGGAAGCGAACTGTAGCTGAGGAAATGCAGGAAACTTGAATCTTCCATTCTTTCCAAATGCCTAAGCAGCCCGCAACTTTTCTTCTCCTCCCCCCTCATTAATTTGCGAGGCACTCTGATTCTGTGCTGATGAGTATGGTAAGAAACACCTAGTGAGATTGATTAATTTCCCATCCTTTAAAAAGTGGGAATGAACAGGCCACCAGAAAACTAAATATTGATGCTCTCTGTGGCATGATAATTGGTCTCTGCTTTCATCTCCAGACAATCCCTTGCTTGGATTCCATTATTCATTCTAAGAGGAAAAAGGTTATTAATGCACTGTTCTTTAATTCTTTTCTTGTGTGTGTGTGAGAGAGAGCAGTAACGCAACAAATACATTGGCTAAGAGAAAACATTTGCAAGGGATCCTTGCCCAATATTTTTTAATCTTCTCTTATCATGGAGAATGTGAGCTGTGACAAATTGTTCTGCTAATCAAACAGCACTGAAAGGTTAGGTCATTGGAAGTCTTTAGTCATTTTGTGCTTTTCAAGAGTGAATTTGTTAGAATTATGCCGAATACCCACTTAAAGCCTGGGCTGAAAACCCTACCTGTGTTTTATAACTCTGCACTGTCAGAACTCATAATAAGTCAAACATTCTTTCAGAGGTACTCATAAGGGAGAAAAAACCCTGTAAATTTAAGAGTAATTTCAGATTGTAAATGAAAAAGAGAGGCACGACTGTTCATTTGCACCAATCATGCCTTCCTTTCATCTGCTCTGATTAGGCCTGGTGCGGTTTCATCAAACTACTCCATCACTGAGCTGTCACTCCAGTCGTCTGTTGATTGAAAACAATCAGGGCTCTGATGGCACAATTATTCTGACCCTTTAACTAGAGGCTGCTGTGATAATGAAAGGTTGATTATGATAGTTTGTGCCTCTTTCAGTTTGCCAAGAAGGTTAATTTGGGCATCAGACGGATGTTTAATGGGCGTTTGCTGGCTACACTGAGGTAAATGAGAACGTGCAGTCTTCGATATTGCACGGATATAGTTTGGCTGTCAATCATTGTCATTTTGAGTTTGTGCCTCACAGTCTGGAAATCACATTTTATTTTTTCCTTGGGATTTAATTTATTCTGTGCCCTGAGGAAGTTCTTTCACTCTGTGACCTTCACAGTAGCTTTCTCTGTCTTTTTTCCCTTCCCTCAAATGGAGCCCAAAGGCATAATACATCTAGAGGAACATTTTTCTTTCATTTTTTACATTTAAAAAAAAAAAAAAAAAA
>NDXB01004322.1:148865-167088 GCA_002631895.1 Agapornis roseicollis | reverse complement strand
AAACAAAAGAAAAATTTTTCTTTCATTTTTTACATTAAAAAAAAAAAAAAAAAAAAAGGAAATCTAAAAATCCCTGTTTATCAACTCACCCTGAACAGAGCAAACGTTTTAATTCTGGTTGTAAAATCAGAATGTGCAAATGAAAGCATGCCTGCTTGCTAACACAGTGCCACAGAGGGGGCTGCTTATGTAGACACACATTTGTAAAACTGACAAACAGGTAATTTTAAAATGTCTCTGTGTAAAGAGGGTGGGGGATGGCAAAGCTTTATTTTCACAGGCTACACACGTATGCCTCAGCTCGGTGCCTTGTAAATATGGTCTCAGTCACTGTACTACAACTTTTTGAATTGGAAAGTCTCTCTTCAGGGTTCAGGGGCGAAAGGTATTTCATTGCTGATTCAGAGATTATTAATATTTACTGTGTTCAGATTGAGAGAATCCTATGCATAATTTTGTAGTTGTTTGGCTCAAGGTGCAGAAGAAATGCAAATACCTCATAATTTTGATTGTTCTACGTGCAGCTCATTACAGTCTTATTTTTATGCACATTTTTAATTCGAAATAAAAGAAAAAGATTTCTATCTTTAAGGCTCTCCTGCATCTAGGCTTGAGCCACTTATTTTCCATGCTGCCCACAACTGTAAGGTAGTATCTGATTGATTCAATTGCAAGCAGATTGTGCTATGTAGTTACTTACTAACTTCTAAAAATGTTCATGTGTAACTCATGGCTTTGAAAAAGTGTGTGTGTGGTTGGTTGGTTGGTTTGTTGTTTTTGTTTTGTTGAGGTTTTTTTTCCCAGCAGCAATTCTTCACCCATATGTTTTTATTCTTAAATGAGTGATACAGACCAGCTAGGACCGCTTTACTTAAAATGTCCATTGTAGTCTGTGAAGAGACAGAGGAGGACTAGGATCCTTCAGAGATCCAAATTCAGGCCCTTTGTAAAACTGCATTCATTTTGACAAGGTGGAAGGTCCTCCATAGCCTTTAGTGGGCTTCGGTTTAGAGCATTAGTAAATGTCTTGGTTTATCCACAGATTCTGCTCCTGGACTTGAGATTTGAAAAGCCAGATGGTACTGCCAATAGCCAGCTGAGAGCAACAGCAGTTTTGTGGCAAGACATTCCAGTCTGGAACACCTAAGGCTTGCCGAGTTAGATAAAATTCAGCTAAAATTTAAATAATGCATGAGTTTAGCTTCAAAATACATATTTCTAGTGTTCATATACTGGACTAGTTAAGTCCAGGTTTTGCTTTTTGAAGTTCCATTAGTGCCTTAAAGTGATTGCTGTAGCTATCATGTTGCTTTCATGACTCTCTTTGGCTTATTTATCAACAGGAGCAGTTCTATAGCATTTTCCAGTATGTTATATGTATACATATATACAAAGATATTAATTTGATTTTTTTTTTATTTTGTTGAAATGTTTTTGCTTATGTTAAGCACAGAAGGACTGCTCTAGTGAGATTTGTGTTGAAAAATATTCTTTCTCTGGGATATATATCGTCATCAGATCGTCATGCAGAAATCAGACTATACGTGTTGAATATATCTGATCTCAGTCCAGGAAAATGCATCCCTCCACTTGTGTTTCTGTATTTAGAATTGTCCTTTCTCATAAAATGAGAATCTTCACTATGTTACTCTATTTAATATTTTCATTTGCTTTAATAAAAAAATGTGGATTCATTGTTTTGAAACTTTATAAAAATTAATGTTTCCTTTTACTTGTTGTTGCTAAAAAACCCCAAACTCAAAACCCTTCATTTTTCCCCCTACTGTCAGGTTTTGGCTTCATTTAAGTTATCGGGGACCTTAAATGATATAAACCAGAATAATTCCTTTGCAGTCTGTGAGGCTACAACTTGAATACATCAACAGAAGAGTAGACCAAGATAACTTCACTGGAGTTCCCATGACCCTTGCCTCTCACAGAGCTCAGGCTTAGAGGAGCATTTTGTCTCAAAGCCCTGTGGGCAGAAACTTTCCCTGCCACTGAGTTTATGACTTAAAGCAGTTTCCAACCAGACCTGGGTCTAAATGAGTATGTCAAGCTTTATGCACTGACAAAGTAGCTTGGCTTTTCTGGTTAGCAAATGTGCTGTGATGTAAAGGGAAGATCTGGTTCATTTCTTGGCAAAGTGGCATGAGAAGGATTGCAGGGGGATGCAGAACGGGCAAGACACAGGCATGCTGGGCTTTCATGGTACCTGGGATAGCTGGCAGCCCAAAAGATCAGGTAACTACTTACTGCACGGCTTATCTTCAAAAGGGGTGAAACTCTGAATTCAGCTTTAATTTGTGTCGTCTCCGGCTGTGGCATGTGTGTGGTACATGCATCATTAACAGCAGGGAGGAAGGCCCATGTTCCGAGGCTGTGTGAATTGGACTGTTGAAGTACCCTGCTGGAAGCAGAAGCAGCTGTTGGAAATGCAATGAAATCACAATCCAACATGCAGGTGTGCTTAGAAGTATGCTCCAACTGTGCCACAATATATTTTTCCATCTGTTTTCTGCTGTTTTGAGAATGTAGTCTGTTGCTAAATCAAGTAACGTAATGTAACCTTGGAGAAGAAAAATCCCTTGGGTTAAGGCTGTAGAGTAAGAGAATTAATCTGATTTGAAAATCCTGTCCTTCTGAGGGTCTACTTTTGTCATTTGCTTAGTTTAGAAGATGAATATGGCAAAATATATTATTTATTAAAGTTGATATAGGCAGTAGGCTGTAGCTTCCTATTTTCTCGCACTCATGCATTAAAATTAATAGAAAAGAAGCCTCTAACAGTTTAAACAGAATTTGCCTATATGGCACTAGGAGTGGGAGTCATTCCTCATTTTTGTAAATTATTTAGCAGTGATACAAATATTTTAAAGCTCAAAATTGTGGATGGTCTCTGTTGGTTTGTTGGGTTTTTGTTTGGCTTTTTTTTTTTGCTTGCTTGTTTGTGTTTTAAATACAGTTGTAATTTCAAGTGCTATTGGTATCTCCTTAGAGAAGCCTGAATGTCTTTCCTTGCAGTGTCGTAAAGTGTATAATGGCTTTGAGTTTATTTTGCCAATACTGATTATAGTTGCTAATCACTACTGTCAGAGAGGCTAAAAAATAGATCCTATAATTAGTGTGTAGATGGGGGTGGATTTGAGGGTTTCTATGTAGACACCATGTTTCTAAGTCTAGATTAAACAAAAACTGAGTAAAGGTGGTAGAACATGTGTTGATAAATATACAGATGTTTGCTGATATGTTACATGGAAGTTTGCAAATCTGCCATATGTTCATGGGAGTTATATTTTCCTCCTTTATACTGAAGGAAATTTAGAATTGTACTACAGTCTATCAGTGACTATTTCTACTACAAGCAAAAAACTTGGGAACTTAGTTTTCTTTCTTTTGAACTTCTCCAGCCTTCCAGTAGCTGCCAAACCATCCAATGACTAGAATATTGCCCACACAGATAACTGTATTTGTTTCCATGCGTCCACAGTTCTGCTAGGGAGCACTGTAGCAGTGTGTGCTGCATAACAAATGTAGAAGCCTAAGCCTCAGTTTGAGTGTCCCTAAAACCATATGATCTGTTCCTGTGTCATAATTTAGGAGTTGGTCCTGTATTCTATGAATATACATAAAAATACCTACATTTGTAGCTTAAATTCCTAGCCATTATTATTTAAGAATTTCCCAAAATGAATTTATGGCATTTAAAATAAAGTAACAGTCATTGTTACCAATAGCAAGACAAGGAGATGAAAACATTATAGCTTTTAGCTCTTAAGGCCTTTTCTCTGCCCTGTAGTCCCATGGATTAGGTGTGGATCACACAGGATACTGTTGTCAAACTGTGTGCAAACAGTAGCATGAGTTGGACAGGAGCTTCTAATCACATTGTCATTCCCAGACCTCAGATACCTCCCTAAGACCCAGCAGAACTTGCTTACTGATTAACAAATGCTGACAGACCACACAGGTGATAGTGAAGTGCAGGTTTCTTAGCCCCACTTTCTAAATTATTATAGTAAAATGCAGTACTGCACTGCAAACTGGTCTCGGACAGGTAGTCTGGTAAGAGCCACTAGCAACCTACACAAAAGACAGCCTGGAATTCACCTTACCCTCCGTGTTGCAGTTGCTTGTCAGAAGGGAAAGATGGAACCAGTGTAGACCAAAAATATGTAGAGCATATAGAGGATTATAATAATTGTAATTGTTAAGTTACAATAAACTTAATTGTGAAAGATTCAAAAGTTTTCATAAATGTGAAGGACAGATGAGTGGGGATGAAATAATGTAGGAAAGGATTGAGAATGTCTTGGCTCAAGTCTGGGAATAGATTGTACATCTTCTATGAGTGCAGAATCACTTTGCACTGTTGCTGTGGTGGTTTAGAAATGCTGTGATTTTAGAGAAACATTAAGCATTATTGGTTTCAGTGAAACAATTTTACAACTCCAGGAATATTCTCAGTTCAAACCAAACTCAGTATGAGCCAAATTCGTTTTGCCCAACTTCATGGAGCAAAGAAAATGTAATGCAATGTCTATCCTTTCTACTTCAGATCATCACACATTCCATATGCAGAAATGAATGCAGGTACTGTGTCTTTTTATGTAGTGTTGCTTGTGTGTTTATATAGTATTTATTGAGGGGTAAGAAGTAGGACAATAAAGAAAAGAGGAAAGATGAAGTTCTAAGATATTAACAGGCATTAATGTTGAATTTCCTTCAAAAGCCTTGTGGTTATCAAGACCTGGTTTATAGAATCACAGAATCATAGAATCAAATAGATTGGAAAAGACCTTTAAGATCATCAAGTCCAAGCATTACCCCAGGACTGCCAAGTCCACCACTAAACCATATCACTGAGGGTCTCTTCTTCATGGTTTTTGAACACTTCCGGGTGCGGTAATTCCACCACTTCCCTGGGAAACTTGTTCCAATGCCTGAAATCCCTTTCAGTAAAGAAATTTTTCTAATATCCAATCTAAACTTTCCTTGGTGCAGCTTGATTCCATTACTACTTGTTCTAAAAGAACAAGATTTTACAAATGTTTACACTGGTGCATGCGTTTAAGAGTCTGTAATGCCTTTGAAGAGTCTGTCGTTATAGCACAGGTGATATTTCCATGAAGGCATTTTGGATGTGAATGAAGGCATGAACTATAAGGAAAAGAAATGAATTTGCTGGATGCAAATGATGACAGAGAAGAACTCAGGTTCCTTAAATTGCTCCTTTAATATAGCAAGTCACACCTCGTTCAGTTGGTATGAATTCATTTAGGGTCTTCATCATGATGAAGGTAGCTGGAATTTTGCTTTGATTTCAAGTGTCTAGTCAATGATAAGAGCTAAGGGCTTCTGAAGACTTTGAGGAATGATTCACATGGCCCAAGGCATGGAGTAGGGAGTTGCCTAAAACCACTCAGTAGGAGACAATTGATCTGGTGGACTTAAAACATATGAATATAATGCTCAATGATTTAATGTCCATAAACACTTTCAAATGTATTTAATTAGCACCTTTTTTACTAGAAAGTCTAAACACATATAGTTAATGCACATTTTAAAATTCAATACATTTAACTGTCTGAACTGTTGTTGCAGTTTTTTATGCCCTCATTCTTTGTTTAACAAGGGTTGAATAGAACAGTGAAGAAAAAGTGTTTCAAATGAATCTTAAGAAGGTGGGTTTGGTTTGTTGGCTTCCCTCTCTGACAGAATACAGAAGTAACAATAGATTTGATAGACTACACATATAAGAAAGTCATAAGTAATAGAAGCCTTTCTCTTCGTCTCCTTCTTGTGACATTCCCATGAGCAGTACAGGGCAGTAAATTTTAGCTGAAATTGTTGTTACTGCACATCTAATTAGAAACTTCTGCTCCACAAGTTCTTTGACAGGATGAAATGAAGTATCAAGTAGAGGAGTCTGTCTTCATCCATAACTAGTCAACATCTTTGTTAATGACTTGGATGAAAGAAAAATATGGGGTTTATGGTTTTGGACAATCAGAAGGTGGAATGGTCTTCATGCAGTTTTTAGTTAAGATTGAGAATGATCTTGATAGATTGGAGCAGTAGCCTGAAATAAATAGTGTAGAATTCAGTAATGATAGAGAAAGCACAATGCTTTGTGGAAGTCCAGCAGAAAAAAAGAGGTAGGAATAATATTCAGCCATAAGCTTAAACGTGTAGCAGCAATGACATTGTGCACTGGGAGTCTTGTGTAGTGAAGTACAGACAAGAATGGTAATAGATTGTCACAAAGAGATCCATCTAATCTATTCACTACTACTACAGCCCTAAGAGAAAGTTCATATCCAGTTTTCTGCAACAGACTGCAGAGAAAAGAGGGTCATTTTCTTTCAATAAGAGAGAACTGTGAGCCATGCAACAGAGGTTTAGAAAAGGTGACGCAGGATGGACTGAGATACTTTTTCATTCAGGGAAGAGGAAACTGCAGCACACACATTAAAATGCATCAAGGATGGAGAAGGAGAGGCAGGTAGCAAAATGGAAAATCTGTCCGAGGGGATAGATAAGCATGGGAACTGTTTTTCTGAGGAAGTTTGGGTATATTCATCACTGGACACTTTCAGTAATAACTTGAAATGGTTTAGGCCCTTCCTAGCCTCAAAGCCTGGTTGGATTTGATATACTTTATGTAATTTAAAAGCTATGTTTAGTTTTGGCCATTAATACCATCTGTAATTGCTGAACAGTTTTAGAGTCTTTCCTTGCTGCTTCCTGTCAGTCCCAACCGATAGAGCCTCTTCTGTGCTTAATTTATGGTCTCTTTACACCCCTCTCCACTTTATGAATGAAATAATTAGAGAAGAAAATAATAATTGAAGGATTCAGTATGCATTTTGTTATATTCCTTCAAAATTTTGCCAAAAATAAAATGAAAGATGGAGGGGAGAAAGGGCTTTTCTTTCTATTCATCTAATGATAATCTTCTTTCTAGTGTGCCCATGGTCTCCAGTGATCACATAGTCCCTACATTAATGTTAATGCTCCTGCAGCTTGATTCTGGGATCTTGTAGTTTCCTACAGCATTACTAACAGTTTTGTCCTGGGTTTAGCAGTAGCAGTCAATTTTTCTCCTTAGTAGCTGGTGCAGCACTGTGTTTTGATTCAGCCTGAGAACAGAGCTGATAACACCAATGTTTACTCTGAGGACTTTGTGAGCCTCATGCTCTGCCAGGGAGGAGGGGAGGATGGGAAAAAGCAGGGACAGGACACCGGACCCAAACTGACCAAAGAGGTATTCCGTACCATAGCATGTCATGCCCAGGATGTAACTGAGAGTTACCCGGAAGGGCGAGTGCTCTGGGGGGGTTGGAGGAGCTTTCGGTCAGTGCTTGGTTGTGTGGTATGTGGTGAGATTTCTGTTGATGGTTGGCGAGGTGCTGTATTCTCTTCCCTTGTTATTTCCTTTATCATTATTATTATTGGTGGTAGCAGTAGTGATTTGTGTTATACCTTAGTTACAAAACTGTTCTTATCTCAACCTGTGGGAGTTGCATTCTTTTGATTCTCCTCCCCATCCCTCCAGGAGCAAGGGGAGGGCAAGAAAGGAGGGGTTGAGTGAGTGAAGGGGCTGCATGACTGAGTTTAAACTACGACAAGTTTGTATGAAGTGTATTGCATAGCAGTATTGCAATCTGATAATGCTGTGGAAATTCTTCAGTGGAACTGGAGCAGTACAATGCTTTTATGTATATTGTAGGTAGAGTTTTAGGAAGTATATTTTATGTTGACTCACATGCTTTCATAACTGCTTTTTGTATTGATAGGTGACACTACTGAGGCAAGTATACAGCAGCTCTTGGAATGCAAGCAGTTTTCAAAAGACCAAATTTCGACTGAAGTGTACCCAAATAATTGGTGTTTTGTTTTTCCCCTGTTTCCCCCCCCCCCCCACATTTAGCTGGCTGTGAGGTGGCTAGAACACAACTGCCACTACCAGTACATGGATGAACTTCTCCAGTATGTCCGCTTTGGCCTTATGGATGTGGATACATTGCATACCGTAGCCCTTTCTCATCCTCTTGTCCAAGCTAGTGAAACTGCAACAGCTCTTGTTAATGAGGCCTTGGCTTACCACCAGAGCGTCTATGCACAGCCAGTCTGGCAAACCAGAAGGACAAAACCTCGCTTCCAGTCAGACACTCTTTACATTATTGGTGGGAAAAAACGTGAAATCTGTAAAGTGAAGGAATTACGCTACTTCAATCCGGTAGATCAAGAGAACGTTCACATCGCAGGGATTGCAAACTGGAGTGAGCTCACACCTATGCCTGTAGGGAGAAGCCACCACTGTGTTGCTATCATGGGAGATTTTCTTTTTGTAGCTGGTGGAGAGGCAGAGCACTCCACAGGGCGCACTTGTGCGGTGAGAACTGCCTGTCGATATGATCCCCGCACTAACTCTTGGGCTGAGATAGCTCCAATGAAGAACTGTCGGGAACACTTTGTGCTGGGAGCGGTGGATGAGTACCTCTATGCAGTAGGGGGCAGGAATGAATTACGTCAGGTCTTACCTACAGTGGAACGCTATTGCCCCAAGAAGAACAAGTGGACCTTTGTACAGTCCTTTGATCGATCGCTCTCATGCCATGCAGGATATGTGGTGGATGGTCTTCTTTGGATATCAGGTAGAAAACGTTTCACACAGTTTGAGGTACTAACAAAATACCAAAATACTGTCTCGAATGAAACTAATAAATCTTCTTTGCTTTATATATCATGATAAGTTTTGTCTTAGAAGTTGGGTATTTCAAAGAATTTAATCCTGGAAGCATGCTATCAAGCTTTATTAGAAATATAGGAGCATAACATACCTATACAGTTTTTTTTGTCTGCTAAATATCTCTCTGTTTCAAGCTATGTATGTGCTACCTCTGTTTGCTATTTAAAAATTACAGTGATTTGGAATGATAATGCACTTTTGAACAAATTCCAGGTGACAGGGTCTGTATGTTTCCTAAAACACAAGACTGAGTTTCTGTAAAATGGTCTGGTGCCATTGCATTTATTCCTGATAATGAAATGGAGAATTAAGTGCTTTTTGGCTTGTGTCAATCTGCTTGAAGGCAGATGTATGAATTGCTCCCACTTGCTCTTCAGGATATTGTAACAAGCCAAGGTGACTTTTGTTAGAAATCATGCGTGGCTCTGACTGTCCATAACAAGGGCTCAGGACTTCATGCGTACCTTTACGGCACACACACAGATGTAAGTCTAGGCCATGTAATCTTATACTAACATATCATTTGCAACATAGCATGTGCAGCTTATGTGCACATTGATGGAAGTTGAGGATGTTGTGTCATCTGTCTTTGTAGTGACTTTTCTGGTATTAGTCACTTTGCAATGAGCTTGATGCTGTCTACAGGAGATTTGACAGAAAATTACCCACTTTTTAGTGAGTGTGTCATGAACAGTTATAAAGTTGTAATATTTATCAAGGAAATTAATAAGTAAATGAGGCCAGCCCTTGAGGAGAATGTTCATTAATTGCCAACTTCACTGTAGATATCCTCTGGGGATTTTAATATGGTCTGGGATGCCTCCAGTGAAAAGATGATCTATGAATGAAAGATCAGGTAGGCCTTCACTGTGCTCTGCAAAGTATGTAATTTAAGTTAGTGGAGTAATTTGCAGATGTACCTTCCTGCCCACATGGATTAAGTGCTTTATGGGAATGGATTCCCAAGCATTGATAGGGAAGTAGCAAGTATCTATTTTTATACATATAGACTAAACTAATGAATCATGACTTTGGAATTAAAAGCACGGCAGAGCACAGGGAATCACCACAATCCCTGGCAGGTGCTTTGGGCTGTTTTCTTCAGCAACAGGCCTTGAAAGAGTCTTATAGAGTTTGTGTTGCATGTTCACCCTGAAGTGTGCATGAGGTGGACTTTAAAACCCAGGTATGGTACAGAAACAGGGTTTCTGCTTTAGAGTGCCTGCTGGGTGTGTTCAGAGCATTACCCCGTGTTTATTCAGTACCTTTCCTATTTTATCAATAGAGAGAGATGTGTGTCCATGACGCGCAATTCAAGCACATGGATGCTACAGCCATGCTGTGTCTAGATTTTGGTTTTTTCCTTCCCTCTTGTGGTTACGATTGTCAGTGTATTTATGAAAATCAAGGCTTTTTAGGAAATTGTGTTAAGTATATTCATATAAAATAATTGAAAGAGAACTGGAAACATCCATCGGAGTGTGGTCCTTACTTCAGTATGTGAAAAATTATGCTGAGGATTAATTAATGTGCTTAGTTACATAAGTACAATGCATGCCTCCCTGTGTGTTTAAATACTATCTGCATTTATATAATGAAGCAGTGTGATATTGTGTCCAAGGATATGCCTCTAATACAGCTGTAGAATCAGAAGAGGTAAGTGGAAGACTATTAGATGAACTCTCTAAAACTTGGAAAACCAACAAAAATATTTTATCAGTATTGTTCGATTCAGATTTGGAAATGCTACCAACATGACTTTGGTTGTAAAGTCACAGTAAGGAGCAATGTTTTAGCAGTGGAATAAAATAGATAGGACTTTTGGGTTGTATTTTGTATAGTTCTTGAGAAAATGCTTAGAAGTTTTGAGTTGCTAGATTTTGACAGGTTATAATGAAGTACGTGAGCATACTATGCAATACTTCAGTAGGGTATTGATCTGAATTATGTACTCACATATTGAAAACTGTTTTCTGTGTATTGAATAGAGTTATTTAAAAAATGAAAGAAGATGGAAATGCAATAACAGTAGCTAGCTTTCTCTTATTAATTACTTAGGGACAGAATGTAGCTCACTGTACGTGTATATTCAGGGGCAGGGGAATAGTTACAGAGAGATGTTTTATTGCTCAAAAACTATCAGTAGTTACTGCTGAAAACAAATCTGCTATTCATCATCAAATCCGAGGTGTTAGCGTGAAAGTAATCAGGAATGCAGGAGGCAACATAATTTTGAAGTATGTGGCCTAAAATTGACTAATTAAAAAATTAGTCTGTGTTAGGGTTGTTTCTGAGCTGTATCCCTGCTGCTCTTTCTGGGGAATACGGGTCACCGGTGAGAGTTCTCAAAGTCAGTCTGCTACTATCAGCTGGCAAGGTAGCCAGGAAAATGTGCCCAGATTTTTAGTAAGTAACTAAAATAGTGATAATAGAAGTTTCTGGCCCTTGTATTTGTGCAGAGAGTCAGAAAAATATGACCCACACATTGACCATTTACTTTAAAGCCAAAGCATCAGTGCCTCTGCTACAGCCCCTTGTCTCCTAAAGGCTTTGCTAATCAAAAGCTGACTAGACTTAAGGGGTTTCTATTATTGTTATTACTGGGATTCATTTTCAGCTTTACTTTGCTGCTCCTTTGGGACAAGTATGAGAAGGAATAAAAATATTATAGAGCATAAAATCATGGAAATGTGCTAAACAAAATGCTATGCAAGTGTAAGCACATGCTGACAATAGGAGATGGGTGGCCGATGTTTCAGGTGACAGAGGGATTCTGAAGCTGCCAGCACCTCTTTGGGGTTTTTAACCTGCCAGAAGGCTCTGAGGGAGTCTTCTGCACTCTGGAAGTAGTTGGACCCTCTAGTCAGAACAAGTGGGTTCAGCTCTTGAGTTTTTTGAGCTCCATTTATTGTGGAACATACTCTTATTTGTGTCTTTTTTTTAATTTTTTTTCCATAGCCCTCATTATATTTCATTTTCTTATTAAAAAAAAAAAAAGAAAAGATGGGAATTCATTAAAATAATGTGCTGGTTATGGCTGGGATAGGGTTAATTTTCTTCATAGGAGCCAGTATATTTTGGATTTATGCTGGAAACAGTGTTGGTACCACAGGGATGTTTTAGTTATTGCTGAGCAATGCTTAAACAGGGTCAAGGCCTTTTCTGCTCCTCACACTACCCCACCAGTGAATGGCTGGGGGTGAACAAGGAGTTGTGAGGGGACACAGCCGGGACAACTGACCCCAACTGCCCAAAGGGATATCCCAGACCATATGGTGTTGTGCTCAGCATATAAAGCTGGGGAAAGGTGGAGGAAGGAAGGGACATTCGGAGCGATGCTTTTGTCTTCCCAAGTAACTGTTGCACATGATGGAGCCCGGCTTTCCTGGAGACGGCTGAACACCTGCCTGCCCATGGGAAGCGGTGAATGAATTCCTTGTTTTGCTTTGCTTGTATGTATGGCTTTTGTTTTACCAATGAAACTGTATCTCAGCCCACAAGTTCTCTCACTTTTGCTCTAATGGTTCTCTTCCCAATCCCATGAGAAGGGAGTGAGCAAGCGGCTGTGCAGGGTTTAGTTGTTAGCTGGAATTAAATCACATCCAATGTTTTCCATATTAACAGTAGAACATTGGGCAGATGGTTTGGAAATTTTATAGAAAAATGAATCTTACAGGCCCCAGTTAACGTCTGACACTGTGACCCATTTCACAAATGAATTGTATGCCACATGCTTGAAAAGCAAAGTATTTGAGTGAAAGAGAAACAAAATGCACCAAACCCTTTAGAGTTCAGCACTGCTAACAATCATTCCCTATAAAAGCAGGGAAATATTTTCCATACGGGTGAAAACTTGAACTATGCCCATTTCCCTGCATCCTCCATGGCATGCACCTGCAAATCCTGGAGACCTAATTTTCTATACACATTAACCTTCCTCCTCCCATATAGGTGTAGTGCCCCTGGGGACAGTGAGGGGCAGGCACACTCTGCCAGGCACTTCAGCTCTAGGCCATTCATGCACCTGTAGCTGGGGATAAGGAGGCTTCCCCTTTGTCTTAAATGCTCAGGAGATTAGCACATGAAAAGTCCTCTCTGAAGGAAAGTATTCTGTTGTTTTGCAGAGGTCCAAGTTGCATGACAGTGTGTCAGCATGTGTGAAATCACATCCTGACTTGGACATGGACTTTCCTGCTAATGGTGGGGATTTTGACTAAGGAAAGGATGGAGAACACATCAGTAGTTCTTTGAGAACTATTCTGAATTAGCAAGTGGTTTGGGGTGAAAAGTGTCACCTTACTATCAGTATGCTGTTGTGAAGAGAAGATTTTTTTTTTTTTTCTCAGTAAATGCCTATAAAAACCTTTTATCAAAAATCAATCTGGAATAAATAGAAATTTGCACTATCTAACTAAATCAGGTTTTGCGGCGTGGCTAGCACAGAAATTACTAGGAGAGGGAGATTAAGTAGTGCATTAAAATTGCCTCAGTGGCCCAGTCTTAGTCTGTATATAGAACAGTATTTCTTTATGATTATAATTTCTATTCGTAGAATCATTGAATGGCTTGGGTTTGAAGGGATCTTAAAGGTCATCTACTGCCATGGACAGGGACACCTTCCACTAGACCAGATTGCGCAAAGCTCCGTCCAGCCTGGCACTGCCAGGGATGAGGCAGCCACAGCTTTGCTGGGCAGCCTGTGCCAGGGCCTCACCACCCTCTTGGTGAAGATTTGTTTTCCTATATCTAAATCCACCCTTTTGCAGTTTAAAGCCATTCTCCCTTCTTCTGTCACTACACAACC
Organism: Agapornis roseicollis; assembly: GCA_002631895.1. NCBI lineage: Eukaryota > Metazoa > Chordata > Aves > Psittaciformes > Psittacidae > Agapornis > Agapornis roseicollis. The sequence goes on along the minus strand of NDXB01004322.1, from coordinate 153,529 downwards.
TTATAAAAAGTCCCTCTTCAGATTTCTTGTAGGTCCCCTTTAGATACTGGGAGGCAGCTATAAGGTTTCCCCAGAGCCTTCTCTTCTCCAGGCTGAACAACCCCAACTCGCGCAGCCCATTATTGTTATACTGTTTAATAATAATGGTTCTCATGCCCTTTCAAGTATGGACATTATAGGTTTGATGCCACTGATTCTTTCTAGATTGAATGTAGATGTCAGGCTCTAATGATTTGAGAAAACCTACCTACAGGCAGACTAGGGCTTGTGTCCCTGTTGTTTGAAACTGGATTGCATCTGGGGTGGAACAGTGTTAATTAGAGATGGTGTCTTCCAGGGGACTCATTAGGGTGGGCTTACATGCTGAGGAAGGATTATCTTGTGTTTAACACACAGACATGTAAGAGACAAGAGATTCCTATTTTAAAATAGGAGAGTGCCTTGAGGTACATGTCATGAGATTCTATATATTCCCTGGATTTGCTGAAAGGAATACACATGGGAGCTCTTTGCCAACATGTAGTTTTACATGTCTCCCAGTGAACTCTGTTTCATGCAGGCAGCACAGCACTTGGGGACTTCAGAGAGAGTTGTGAGATTTTCTGGGGGTTTTGGACTGAATTAGATTTCTCGAGTCATAAGGGGGTCTTACTAGGGCATGTTATAAGTATGGATTATAAATTTTCCATTGGGAAAATGGTGTTGAATCTACTGCCTCCCACTCTTCTCTTTTGGAAGTGTCTTTGTTGAAGGTGTTTTTCAGTGTAGTCTGTGGGCTAATGGGGGGCTGGAACAACCCAAAATATTTTCCATGTGTGGAGAAGGGCTGGACAAAGTGGATCTTGAAATCCCCCAGCAACTTCCCTATGTAGAAGGGCACTGTTATATGAGATGGGAAGTTATGGATCTCGGAAGGCTTAAAAAGCAATGTTTGCAGCCTGCAAGGGAGTCAGCAACAGTGACTGCGGCAGTGGGAAACCACTGTAAGCCCTCAGGTTGGGTGCTGGGCTTTGCATGAGCATGTTGTCGTGTCTGTAAGAGCAAGAGAGACACAGGCTTGCCCTGGGGGTGCTTCTTGCCTCCAAGAAGCTCTAGTCGTCAAGGCAAGCTGCTCATATGATGCAATCATCACTCTGTTTATAAAACCCAGCAAGCGCTGCCCAAGCTGTTAGTTTTCTGTCATTCACCCAGACAGACATTTTTTTTTCCTGTTCTTTAGCTGATGGGTTACTACCACGTGCTTGACATCAAATTTAACAGCATAGTTTGTATTTTTAAATACTTCTTTTCAAGTGTTGTTATGATGCCTCCCTGCCTTTTCCCTCCTTTCCCCATAGAAAACGCTGCAGAGAAGTTTAAGAGATTATCTTGGAATTACCCTGGTTTTGTCTCCTGAGAAAACACGTATCGTTTTTAGTCCCATTGAAACTTTTTTCCCCCGTTTCCTGGTTTTGAAGAGACCGCTCTTGTTTTGCCCTTTCCCGGCTGCCTGGAGTATTCAAAAATAAAAAAAATAGTTCAAGAGGGCATCGCAGACTTGTTAAATTTGAATTTTGGCAGAAAATTTTAAACTTTTGCTATAGCACTTCAAAGTTAGGAGGAACTTGAGTTTGAAAATTGATGCAGATATAAGATGGCATATTTAATGACAGATGTATCTATAGAAACCTGTTAAGATGCAGATTATCCCCCTGGGGAGGGGAGATCAAAACTGCCAATCTATAAAATATACTTGTTAGGGGAAGGCATGGAATCTATCTCTGCGAGCACTTTGATTGCAGGGGACAGTGTAGCAGCATGTGGCATCATAACCTAAGAGCAGACAAATCAGCTTGATGACTTTCAAAGCCAAGAATACTGCTGGAGGCAAGGGTACTCAAGTCTAGAAGAAATTAAAACATATAGAGACTGTTATTAATTCCAGATCTATTTTTGTGTAGTCAAATCTGTATGCAAATCCTTAGCATCTCATTTTGGCAGATTAATCTAAAAGTGAAGAGCGGTATGTGAAGGGAATGTAATGATAAAACACCACAGATGAGCAATATTGCAGGGAAAAAATGTAAGCTGTGTACTTGATATGAGGGGCTCTTTGTGAAGAGAAGCAAATACTTTTGCTTATTTGATTATGTCATTATTTTACAAGAAAGCAAGCTCCTTCTTTTTCCCTCTGTATCTTTCTCCCCAATTTAAGGTGTCCTTTCTGAATGGAAATATATGACCCAGCATTGTGTTTCCAATGCATCTCCTGTAATTTAACATTCTGGAGGTAACCACCCAAATAACTGTGATCGTTGTTTCTCAAAATACTAATCTGACATCTGATTTTTAAACAATATGCTAGGAGTGAACATAACTATGTAAAAGAAAATCAAACTACAGAACAGGTATTAGAAAAGATTGTATTGTGCATGTGGCTGATGGCTGCTAACACTGTGAAGGCTGCACAACAGTGCAGAGACAAATAACAGACTGTGGGATTAGACACAGGAGCCGTCACTGCTTTCCAATGCGTATTCTTGCATGTGTACTTCACAGGTACTATGGTGGGCAGTGTGTGGCATAGTATTACGGAAACAGTTTGGAAAGAGTACATCTCATCTCAACTGTTTCTTAGCCTGTAAGCATCTTTGAGGAGCTTGTGCTCCTATCCAGGTGTAGCCTCAGTACAGGCTGGTGCTTGCAGAGATGCACCCAAACAATAGTGTTACTCCCTGCTTCTGCAGTTGAAGACAAGACTCTTGGATAGATTTGTCTGTAGTTTCTACTATCCATTCATTAGATTCTTGGCTTCACTCAAGTGGTTTTGCAGTGATCAGTGGGTACATCTGTGTTAGCAAGTAGCTCAGCCCAGTGGGAACAGATCAGCAGATAAAACTTTGGTGACGAGTTCTCTATCTACTTCATGTACAGTTTACATTTTTTGCCTTGGATTATATTTACTCTGGTTCTCTGGACCAAATGTTCCCAGTACTCAGCTGGTACAAAGCCATCACATCCTTACTCCCCATTAGGAACTGGAGCCCAGCTAGTGCACATCTGAAGCAAAGCTTTTGGTTTAACTTGAACACACACCAGTCCAACCCTACACCCTAAAATGACATGTGACAAATGGGGAGTTGCTTCAAAATCACAGTATGGCTTTGAACCAAGATGCTGTGCTAGGTGCAGTTAGAAACCAGCAAAGTCAGGATTCCCCAGCACAGAGTCATGCTAATGCTAGAAAAAACCCAATGGCCTCAGTAGGAGGAGAGCCATAGGTCAGCCAGCAGGAATGAATGCAACTCTGCCACTGCTCCTCTGAAACAAGGGATGTCCTCACAAAAAGAGGAGCGTCAGCAAAGGTAATGGCAAATGAAATTCTTTTCTCTCGTTGCTGTGGATTTTGCCTGTCATCAGCACATGCTGTTAAAACTGTAATATAAATTGTTTGTCAACATGAATTTCACTGGTCTGTAACCACTGGCATGTCCTGGTTATGTCCAGACCTTCTGGAAGGATGAAAGGTGAGGTGCAGTTCTTAGGTGTCATTTGTGGCCCAGGGTGGTGACAGCGAGGGGACTGGGACCTGTGGCCATGCTACAGTGACACTGTGCCCTCAGGAGGCTTGAGCATGTTCTGGAACTTGTTTACACAGGGAAGATTAGAGATTTGAGTCTGAAGGATTTTTCTACCAAGGAGATTTGCCATTTAAAACCAAGGGAGAACAGCATGATTGGGCATTAAACGTATACGGTATTGAGCTAAATAGTTGGTTTGTGGCATTTGCTGGGGTCGGACATTCTTCTGGGCTCTTCTGAGGTGCTTTATAACTTGCTTAAACATTATCAAAAAGTAAATGGTAGTGTTGCTTCTGGTGACTATGGGGGAACCTCCCAGTATTAAGTCTACAACTAAGCCAGGAGATGTTCTCTCTATAATACAGGATTTCCTTCAAATATGCAAGTAAGCACAGTTGTACAGGCTTGCATTATGCTTTCCAGCAGGCAGCAGTGTCCCACATCAGGGTCCTCGTTAGGCAGAGCTCTTCTCTGACCTCTTCCTTCTCTCAGACTCAAGCCTACCTCCTCCTCTTTTAAACAGTGTCACACTGTGCACTTCTTAGAATCATAGAATAGTTAGGGTTGGAAAGGACCTTAAGATCGTTGCATTCCAACCCCGTTGCCATGGGCAGGGACACTCACACTAAACCATGTCACCCAAGGCTACGTCTAACCCTGCTTTGAACACTGCCAGGGATGGAGCATTCACAGCTTCCCTGGGCAACCCATTCCAGTGCCTCACCACCCTCACAGTAAAGAACTTCCTCCTTATAACCAATCTAAACCTCTCCTGTTTAAGTTTGAACCCATTACCCCTTGTCCTGTCACTACAGTCCCTAATGATGAGTCCCAGCATCCCTATAGGCCCCCTTCAGATACTGGAAGGCTGCTATGAGGTCTCCACGTAGCCTTCTCTTCTCCAGGCTGAACAGCCCCAACTTTCTCAGCCTGTCTTCATATGGGAGATGCTTGAACAGGGATGGGTTTTATCTTTGTGTCTTGACAACAGCTGAATGTACAGTCATGTTTAAACAGATCAATTTTTATCTCAGTTTTAGCCCATAGAATTAGCTTTACAAAGGAAGGGGGGGGGGGGGGGGGGGGGGGGGTTTTTTTTTTTTT